>VZRO01007716.1:0-114523 GCA_013397915.1 Daphoenositta chrysoptera | reverse complement strand
CCAGCGAAGCAGCAGCAGAGCCACAGCGGAGAGGCCGCCCGGCTCCTGGCGGGGCAGGGAAAGGCGGGCTTGGAATCCCGGGCTTCCGCGCCAGCAAGAGCGCAAAGCGATGGATTGTTTGCACCACAGAAGCAGCCACTCTCCGCTCTAGTGCCGGAAAAGCAAAAGCCCGAGAGCTCCTATCTCCCTTCTTTTATTCAGTTCAAAATCTCGTGGTCTCTCGCTTCCCACGATAACATCCCAGGTAAAAGAGATCAGCCACCTGGACCTGTCCCTGTGGCCAGGTCTTTTGTCTCTGTTAAGTACTCGGCAATTTGTTTCCTAGCAACATGTATGGGGAAAAATTCTTTAAGAGAAAAAGGGAAAAAACTGAGAGCCTCTTTTTAAAACCTCAACAGGGTGAAAATTTGGGTTCTAAAAATCTTCCCCTTAATAAGATCTGCCTGCGTGTCACTAGGACCTCAAGTTCACGCCTATTCTTGTAAGCTCGCTGCAACTGCTGGCTTGGTAACCCAGACCTGTTGGTGTAAAAGGCCCTAAGTAAGTCATTAGCCACTAGGTGACTTGTTATACTCGCAGCAGTGTTACAGTTGCTTTCTCCCAAAATGATAGCTGCAAAACAGCTAAAAGGCCCATCTAGCATGATCTAGTTGATACCCTTGCTGTGTAGGAAGAGCCCTCTCTAAACACTCAAATGGATTTAGTCTAGGAATATCTATGTCTATGCAAAGAAACTCCTTCAGCATTGCAAAGCACCGCGTGGCTGCTTCCCCCCTCTATCAAGCCACAGCAGAGGCTGAGAACACTGTCTCCTCCTTGTCCTGCCATGACCGAGAGAGAAGGAAAAGTAGCAGTACTCATGTCCTGGAGAGAAGAGGCCAAAAGCGGGAATTCGTGCCGTAATTGCTTCCAGATGAGTTCCTTTTTTTCCCCCCAGCATTCTCAGTTCTTAGCTCCCACGTAGAGACAGCGTTTGTATGCATGAGCACCCTGGTACATGGGGGAGGATGAAGATGGCTTTTTGTTCTGTTTAGTTACATGTGTTACTTTTACCTTTAGGAAGCTTCAGCAATGTTTTTCTGTGTATTTCCCTGTGTGTGTCAGGGAGAGGTCTGCTCACACACAACCTGTCGGTGCCTGTGCCAATGGAGGAGGTTATCAGGTTGTTACAGCCTCATCACAGCCGAAGGTTACCTCCGGTGAGCGATGAAAAGTTCTTGTGTGTGGTGTAGCTGTAACCAGAAGAGGCATGAAGTTCACACCTGGGGATTTCTGCAACAAACTATTTTTGTAAATAGTTCATAGGTAATAGACTCCTGTAATAATCACTCAGTACAGCCAAGGACTTAAGGACATACTTAATTGTGTTATTTAAATGAGAGTGTAGGTGTGGTTTCTTTTTTATATCTGTGTGTTTGTCTTCTGAAAAAGTGCAGTCTGTGGATCAAATATATTCTTAATTGATATTGTTACTTTCTCCGCCCCTTCTTCTGAGGTCATAGCAGTGCTTGGAGTTGTCTGGTTATGCTATTACTTTGTGAAAACCGATACATTTCTGGAAAGAGCCTGTATAGATGCACACAGAATGATTGCTCCAGTCTGTCTGGGTTTACATAGGGGTCTTGGTCACTTTGCCATGGATTCAACATTTCCTTTGTCTGCGGTACATATTATGTGCAAGTAGCATTCACACAGTTCTGATGACCTTCCTGTAACTGCAGATGTCCTGAAAAGGACTTGGGGCTGAAGTCTACAGGTAACAGGGACTTTCATCTCTCTTACTGAGCAGTCTTGTACTCTCTGCCTACAGAATAAATATATATGTATTTAATATGAAATTACTTCTGGCAGTAGGATTTCCTGATCTACAGCACTAGGAGGGGAAAAAGCTATATTTTTTTGTTCTTCTTTACTTTTGCTATCTTAAATTAAGTAAAATGCTGGGGAAGAAAATGAACTGTCCAGGGCGACAAGAAATTTTTAGCTTAGATATGTTTTTCTCTTAGCATTTTAAGTAACAATTGCTGTAAACAGAGACAGAAAAAGCTTGAATATGAGTTCTCTTCTGTATGAAAATGTGTATAGTTTTTTCCATTGTAACAACACAACAAAGTTGAGTTTAAAACCTTTCTGGAACATAGTTTAATGAAACTGTCTTGGGACATTTTTTTCCCCTTGTTTTTTTCTGAGTGAGGGTGAAGCATGCTGTGAAGAGCAGTATAAGGAGAGTTCATTTTTTTAGGGCTTAGTTGGGGAGTATGTATCTCCTTTCAAGGTTGCAAGGAAGTTTCTTGAGCATTATGCCCAGTTTCATAGCAAGTAACGTGAACCACTTTTTCAAAAGATTTATGGTTTGGAAAAGTTTTATCTCCCAACATGACTCTGATTTCGAAGGAGGCATGTTCAGTAGTGACTTCCACACAGCCCTTGTGTTGGTACATCTCTTGCAGTCCTGAGAGCAGTAGATGTGAGCTGGTTTCTGAGTTGTAGCAAAATGGGGATTTCAGAGTAGAAACAACAGGCTCGTATGAGGAGGTATTGTGTAAGTAACGTCTTCAATCAGTTGCTGGTTTGGTGCATCGATAGTAATGGGCTGCTTTCCGAGAAGAGTGTTCCAACTACTTTGTTTTGTTTCTTGTTAGAAAAAGAAGTTTGGCCCATGTCAATTTGCTAGGGTTGTAGTAGCCAGGCTATTCAGAGAAGACTGCTTTATAAAATTCAATTGTACCCAGGTGAGTTTAGAAAAAGAAGGTAGTATCAGGAGAGAATAAAAAAGGTTTTGGACTTTAATATGTTACTCCTCTGCTTGGAATCACAAAGGACTGGCCCTTCTCTTTCCGTATCTGTAAATAGCACAAGGCCTTGGTGCGATGGTGCTTATGTGTGCATTGAGGTGCCTTCCTCCTTGTGTCTAATTCTCATGCTGTACAGGAGTGAACTAGAACTATGTTAAACCCCTTTCTCCTTCTTCCAGAGTCTCTGCAGAGCAGAAAAGCTTTGTGACTTTAACTGTACCGTTATCATTGAAGTAGATCAGTTCTTATATTTAGACTGCGTTCATGGATGGGTGTAGGTACCTGTTTGTTCTTGATGACTTGTCCTAAAAAAACCAGTTTGAATCACAGTGCTTATTTATCATGGACAAAGTTTGAATTGTTAGCAAAATGCTCAGGTTAGGCACGTGATGGATGCTCTTGTCACCCACAGTTCTAGGTGTGCCCCAGCTGCTTTTGCAGGGGAAATACCTAGTTGCAAGATACAGTGAATTAATGAAAGCACTGGATGGCATAAGAGGCTAATCTTGGGGAGTTAATGCTTGTTTCCCTTGTTACCTGGGAGGTTTCTAGTCTTTTGAATGACAGTCCCAGTCAGTTTTTCGTTTTGGTTTGTTTTTCTTTTTAATGGCATGACCTATTTACAAACATAATTAGGTGGTTACTTTGATTCATTTAAAAATATTAAAGTTTAAATATAGCACTTACTTGTAGAGTTAAAAATGCTACTTCTTAAATTTTATTTTGCCATTTGTATTACCTGACTGTACAATTATTTGATTAAATACATATAATTTAATGAACAATCTAGATTAAGGAGATAACCTAAAGAGAAACAGGGTTTGAGACTGTAGGAAGCTTGTCCAAAAAGGAAAATATTATTATGCTTTATAATTTTTTTCTTTATTTTTTGTCTTTGGCTTATCATACGTAATCAAGCAAACGACTGTAATGTTTCTGATAGCTAGAAGGAAGAAAAAAGGGATATCTTTGGCTTTTTACCAATGAAGTGAAATGGGCTCTCTGCAATACATTAATGGGAATTGTTAAAGCATCTGTGTTAAAAATAATTAATAAAAATATCTGTAGTTGTTTGATAAGATAACTGTAATGCCACATGATGTTTTAGGATAAAAGATGGCACTGCTGCATTGATAATAACCCCTATAACCTATGTAATCCACATGAGCTGAAATATGGGACAATTTGTTTCACCTACCTGCACTGCATTTTTACTAAGATTTGATTTTAAATGCAAATTTTTCCCATCTGTACTGAGGCTGAAGAATCCATAATCAGTTAGTCTTTTCTCTGCCTTTTGTGTGGGAGCCTATAAAAATAAATAGATTTCTTGCTCAGATGTTGCTCAGAAAATAGACTTTTCCGGGTATTTGTCTAGTGTTGTTTTTAACAGCTGAAGATCAGATGCTGTACTGACTGACAACTAGGACCTGAATTCAGGGCTTCTTTACTGATGTCTCTGGCCTCTGGCAGGTTACTTAATTTTTTGAATCTAAATCTTAACAGAAATTGTCATATTAAATCATAATTAGAAGTTAAATCTGACTTTAGTTTCATTTTTACTAAATGTTTCAGAGAAAGGTGTCCCAGTCCTTTTTCATGTGTGAAGTGTTCTGTCCTTAACAAGAGTGTATTTTTAATCACTTAGAAATCAAGATTGACTTATGCAATAAAGCATCTATATTTTCCCAAACTGCACTTTTAATGTTATTATCTAAATATTTCATTAATAGCTTGTGATGAAAAGTTTTTTCTGTTGAAAAGGAAAATAAACTTTTTGACCCTCACCAACAGTGAAAGTGTTAGAGACTGAGCTATTAGGAAAGTAAAAAAATGTGATTTTTTTAGCTGCTTGATTATTTAAAAAGCCATTTCATGTTCATTTAGTTTTCATGGTGTTCTAAAAATAGATACACAGAATAAGTAACAAAGCCATGTTTAAAAGCAGACAGGGAAGAAATAGCAAACTTTTGGCAAGATGGCATCTACTTTTATTTGACCTTTACTGCTAAGTTTGTACCTTTGTTCTTGGAGTTGCTCATACCCTTAAAGGTAAATGACTGAAACATCTGAAATAAGTTTGACATGGATGGAAGCAAATACCCAATTGAAGGTTCCGTATGAGATCAGAATTTAGTGTCTGAATGTCACACAACTTGCAAGCAATGACCATTTTGTGGTTTGTGACAAATCTGGCAGCACAGGCTGCCCAGGAGAGAATGGCTTCAGAGACTGAGTGTGGCAGATCCATGTGGTCTTGAGCTCCTCGGGCAGCTTTGTTGTGGAAAAGGCAAAAGGAACATTGAATTCTGGGCCATTTCTAGTTGTAATCAAACAACTGCTCCCCCCCCCCAACAAGGAAGAGTCCTGCCAAAGTAAGTTTGGTTTGGTGCATGGAGATGTGGGTAAAGCAATGTTTGTCATGCTGCTCCCATCCAGTGCGTTGGATTTCCATCAAAAAAATCATTTGCTGACGATCAGTTGAATCAGCTGGCAGTCACTGCACTGCAAAGGGAGGTGGGAGGAAGAGCAGAGTTTAATTAACAATGGAAATTTGCAGCTGGGGAGCATGGAGGGTTGTTTAACATCATCCTTAAACACAGAGAAGTGGCAAAAGAAATTTGCCCAGGCCAAGGCTCCTGCCAGTCTCAGTCCTACAATAAGCTAAGTGTTCCTAGTAAGAAAACATACTTAGTTGAGGAGTCGGCCATACTGCAGATGTAAATGCAGTCCTCAAAGATGCTTAACCTACCAAGAGCTGTGCAGCCAAGATCAGAGCCCTCTCCATCTTGTGTGATAAAATACCCCATGGTCCTTGAATAAACCCCTTGCAGTTCACACACTGAAGCAGGTTCAGTATACTTGCCTCTTTGGCCCTGTGCTGAGAGTGTTTATCTGAGAGAGGAGCTATTCCTACACAGTTCAGTTCATATAATGAAGTTTGGAAGATGAAATAGCCCTCTTTCAGTCAGATTACAGATAAGATGGGGGGGAAAAAGAGGATTAAAAACATACATGCAGTGAATTTGTAAAGGTGAATACCTATACGTTATTTTGCCACTCCAGTCCCCTTGGATACAATATGCTTTAGAGCTATGAGCACAGCCTGCATGTATTTGTATGGAGGAGGATGAGAAGTTTCTATGTAGTACTGGCAATTGACAGCTTCTCTCTCTTAATGTGAACACTGTATTTTTTCTCACAAGTCGTTCAATAGTATTCTAGAAGATATCATATTTGATCCTTTGTACTGCTTTCTTTCAGAAGGTGCCAAGTGCAAGCTTGTTTTGGAGGCTTTATTTGGAGATTAGCTGACTTGGCTTTTTTTAGTTTCTCCTTGAAAAACAGGTAATGTCCAGTGTTACATGGTGTTTCACAATTCAAAAGTTAGAAAGACAGAAGAGAGAAATGTTCTGTTTTAATTTTGTGATTACATCAGTCTTGATTTGGTATTGCTGATGAGGGTATTGATGATTTAGACAGTTGCTGTCTTCTTAGGACATGTAACTCTTTTCTGTTTTTTCTTTCTTTCTTTTTTTTCCCTCTTTCCTCCATCATTGTCTTTCTTAGCAAGGAGAATACATATCACTCTTTCTGTGTGGCTGTGGCTGTTGTGTGAAAGATGAAGGCAAACTGGAACACAGTTCTCTGTTATCCCTGGAGGTGGCTTCCACACTTAAGCAACAAGTTCCTTTCCTGAATTTGACAGTTCTTAAGTGGCCTTGCTGTAATCTGATTAATAAAGACAGTAATAACTTAAAGAAATCTTACTTGCTCTAGTTGTTGAAAATAGAAGGAAATGAGATTCTTAATGTTCTCAGCTATATACTGTAGCAGTTTCTAAATCCTTGTGCTCTGTCAAAGCTGTTTATTACAGCCATGAACTGACCCAAAGCTTATGTCTGGATGAGTGAAAAAGAAAGCAAGTCTGCCATGTAAAGACAGGATGGTTATGTATTTTCCTTCTCTGTATGAATGTGTATCTGTAAAAGACATGTTTGGTTTTTGGTTTGCTTGTGATTTTTGGTTTTTTCGGTTGGTTGGTTTGGGTTTTTTGTTGAGGTAGTTGTTGGGGGTTTTTTTTATTTTTATTTTTAAGTATGTATAGGTTGTACTGTGTTTCTCAGAATCCTGTCGTTACAAGTTGTAATTCTGAACTTTAGGAACATGTCCGTGATTGTTATAAATCAGTGAATTGAAATCAAATGTAGTGAGTTTTACCACTGGGAGATTTCAGTATGCAAGGTGAATACTAGCAGAAAAATATTAAAGTCAACTATTTGGAAAAGTGTGGTGAAAGGCATGTGAACTCCTAGGTGTGAAGCACTTTCAACATTTATCTAAGGAAGTATTTATGGATTCTTGTTTGGTTTACTGTTCTGATCTGATTATTTTGTGCAATTTGACAAGATGGACAGTCAGAAAATTTTAAGAATAGGAAATAAAGTGGAAAATCCTTTTGGGGTAGGGTGATTTTGCAACAAGTTTATTAGAATACCATGGTTGTGTTGCTCAGAAATAACCAGGGTGTTCTTAGCGCCTCTGACTGTAGAAATTAGCCTGTGCCTTTTTCTTCTTTTTATTTTTTTAACTGTGTCTGGATTGCTGTTGGGATGATTTTGAGTGTTTTCATTTATGTGAAGAGGCATCCTATAGAGTGGGGAAACATTTCTTGGTGCATTTGCAGGTACCAATGATGTATTGCTAGCTTGATCAAGCAGAATATGCTAAGCACAATGCCACTTTAGCCTGGATTTAATGCAAGGCTGTGTGTCAGTACAGTACCTAGACATGAAGTGTAATATTGTGACAGCTGTGTAGAGACCTCTGGTTGCTGTTTCTGATGTTTACTAATACTGCTTCTGATGACAAAGCTGGCACTTTTTATAGATAATGAACTTGTACCCAGTGTAGTTTAAAAACAAACCAAAACCAGACAAATGTTATTAGATTGTTGTTGTTGGAAGTGACGAATTATGAATGGGTCAGATGATTCCTCCCCTTTTCACAACTGTAGGTTTTCTTGATAACATGCCATGCATACTGGATCTTGCATTCACAAATACGAGCTGATGTTTTAAGAACATTGTTTTGGAGGGTCATATTTCTCCATTGATGAAGTCAGCTTCACAAAACCTTTCTGTCCATTCCAGAGAGTAGAATTTAACTCGTTTTAAGTCCTGTCTCTGGCTTGTAATGCAGGACAAGAAGACAGAGAGGGTCAGTGTGTCTTGAAGATAAATAAAATGTGGATTGGTAAAGATGATGAGATTTTGAGTCTTTTCTTTCTTCACTCTTAAAACCAAAAGCAACTAACAATCACTACAAGTTTCTTTAGGTGTGGAACTCCTATGTAATCTTTTAGAGGAACTGGGCAATTTTGCCTTAAATTGCTGTGCATAATTAAGTGTCACCTGCTGGAACAAGATTTTGATGTGCCTGAGTCCCACCCGGTTTTGATACAATCTCAGTACACGTTGTCTGTCATAAAGATGTCTTAGTCTATTTAATATATTGATTTGTTTTTTTTCAACTTTCCTTATGATTCTAATCAGTCTAAGTCCAGACTGTGAAAAATACTGCAAGTCATATGACTTTAAAATATGCAAGGAGGTTGAATATAACTAACGCTGAAATTATTTTGCTTTTAATAAGCTTTAATTAAATAGAAATATAGCTTAAATTTTTATTTGAAAAGGAAACAAAAATGTGCAGCAGATTTTTTCTGAAGCCAGACAGTGTGTCAGTGACATGCTTGTCGTATGTTTTGTTTAAAAATCTGAACAAAACAAAAATCTTACACCTCCTACAATCAAACAGAATTATTTGTGACCAATATATTTTAAATCATTTTTGATAGAGATTTGTCAGATTAAACAGTCTACTTCAAGATGCAAGCAATTCTTTTTGCTTTTCAATTTTTTTCTCTTTTTTTAATTGATTTTTCTGTTATTCCCTGTGTTAGTAGAATTTCTTTATCTCATCTTGCCTTTCATTCATCTAACACGATAGTAGTTACAGATGTCGTGCTTTTCTCTAGTAAGGAGCAGAGGAGGTGAATAAAAAACAATTTCTTTCTTATTTTCTAGCCTATCCTTCCTCCAGTCTGTTCCATGCAGTTACTCATGTTGCTTCTCAGCTTTTATTTCTTAATTTCAAAGAAACTAGAAGAAGGAAATACTGGAATATAAGAAGGAGGGACTATAGGAAAGCGAGCTTCTGAAAGTATTGAAACTGTCTTAGAGCATGGCTGTTGTGAGCACAGGTCTTGCATCCTGGCGAGTGCTGAAAATAGACCGGATTTCTAATGGCTTTTGTACATAATCATTCCCTGTCTTTACTGTGGTGTGTTTATGCTGACTGAGGGATGGTGGAGCTGTTTAGTTAATGTTTTGAAATAGGACCTGTCCTTCTAGTTCTTCTGGTAAATAAAATCTAGCATACTTCTAAAATAGCTAAAATGAAAGGCTTCACTGTCTATTGATCTATTAATAGATGAGAAAACTTGTTGCTTTATAGGTCCTTGCTTTTAAGACCAGATACTGAAAGTTGCAAATGGATGTAAGCAAATTTTATTTGCAAATTAAATGAAATTTTTAAGCCTGAATGAAGTTTGAGGATAAGAATACGCATTGGTTACACAATGAATTAGGAGCTGGTACATGTAAAGACATAAGAAACCAAAATAGCTTATTGCTGTTGTCACAAGTATCACTCCTAATCTTCCTATTATAGACATGACATTGTGTTTTCAGTCTGTCTGAAATAACTGACGCATTTAATATTTTACTGAACTCATTTTTACCATGTCATCAAGAAAATGATTTTCTACCCTGTGCACAGGGCAACGTTCATTTACAAATTATACTTTGCCTGTTAGATTTTTATGTTTCAGTGATGTGTGTTCTCTCTAATTTAGTAATTGGAATAATTTTAGTAATTTATGTGGCATCTACAGTATCAAGGAAATGAATCATAGCTTTGTTTGGAGAGAGGAAAAGGGGGAGAAAAAGTAATACTCTCTTTATTTTCCCGATTCTAGGGTCTACTTACAGTGTGCTGTCCATAATGCCTTCTGACTCTGAAAGCAGCAGTTCTCTGAGCAGCATTGGTGAGTAAAGTATTAATATAAGAACTTGATGAGTGTGCCTTTTGGGAACGGGGAGAACAAGTTTTTAATGTTTCCTTTGGGAGGGGTAGAGAGATCCTGGTCATAAAATCAAAGAAGTTGAACTATAAGATGTAACCATCTATCTTCACCAGGAACAAGTGTACTTTTGTGCAGTGCAAGCTAAGCCTTTTCATGGCTGGCTGCAGTTGTTGCCAATAAAATCTGTTACATTTGGATATGTGAAATGATGTAACTATGCTTTGAGTTACTTAGTAAAATGATGTAAAAATAGCAATGTTGTGTTTACACGAGTCTGTGCATATGAAACGAAGATACAAGCATGTGTTCATGTGTATGTATGTGTTTATGCAGATGTGAAAATTGTAGTCAGAGTCAAAAGCATCATGGAAGTTATAAATAATGTTAGCCAAGGCCATAGCCTTCTAAACTTTTGACAGTGGCTGCAAGCTTTAGCATTTTTTTTCCTGTGTTCAATTAATTGCTTCACTTTCTCGGTTTTGAAAGTTATTGGGAAAGACAAAATACTCAGAAAAAAAAATTGGAGGTATAAGAAATGTTATTAGAGGTGATTTGTCTGCAAGATGATCTTGGAGCAGTTCTATTAGCTGTCAGTTTTCCTCATCTTTACGTATACAAATACCTTCGATTGTGAAATCCGTGTAAAAGTCATTTCTCCTGGGTAGGGAATGCAGGCTCTTGCATATTTAAAGTTCCAATGTTGTGTCAGGCATCTGTAGACTTCCCTGAGAGCACCAGGCAAGTCAGTTGTCTTTTTAAGGATGTCGGTAGACATCTGTTGCAGTCATTGAGTTGAACTTTTAACTTAAGCAAGCCAGGAACAAGATTTTAGGCCGGAATGAACTATTTACTGAAAATACTGGAAGCTGTGACATGTTAGTTTGATTTTAAACAAGACCACACTTGTATGCTACTACCTGAAGGAAGGGTAGATTTGATTTGCTACGAAAAAACTGGGACTGGAAATAGAAAGAAAAAAATTCCTAAATACTTTAGGACAACCAGACTCACAAAGGCACATTCTAAAGAAGGTAGTTATTCTAAAATGAAATCCAGTAAGTTTGTGGGATACTTGAATGAAGTAATGGCTGAGATAGGAGAAATGCAGGTGGTCCTGTCTAGTTCCATGTTTCTCATTTTAAAAAGGAGTGGCACACCTAATTTTGTTTAACTTTTTTTTTACGTTCCTTCCCACAAACTATGTTTTGTTCATATTTTAAGATCCTGAAGTTCATACTGAACTTGGATCTGTGCACGTGACGTAAAAGGCTGTCCTCAGAACTGATTTATGTCTTTGGAGTATGCAGTGATCAAAGTTATTTTATAACCTGAAAATTAAGTGCCCTGCTATTAAACATAAATTGTGATCTACTATTCTCCATAATTTTGTTTTATTCAAATGGTTCATGTGAGCTCGGTATTTAATATTTAATAGATTAACAGCCAGGGGAATTTTTTGTTTGAAGCTGGCATGTTTATTTTATGGTGTGATTATAGACTTGTTCTTGAGTGTGATTTTTGCTCCAACCATTGTCTCATCCCCACATCTTGTTCTGCAAGAGACAATGTTTTTTGTGACCCAAAATAAATAGAAAAAATTGCTTAATAACTGACATATACAAATAGACATCTTTGCAAGTCACTTCAAAGATTATTTTAATACTGACTGATTTATTAAATGACAAACAATCATAACTAAAACTGCCTGCATGCCAGCTCCCCTCAGACTTGTTTGAATGGAATCCCAATAAATACTGAGGTGCTGTAGCATTTGAGGAATTTCACATGCATCTTCCCCCCAGTCTGCCCGATCTCACTGAAATGATTTTCACAGGGGTAATTCTGTGTGGTGGAAATTATAAGTTTAACCTATGAAATGAATGCATCAGTAAAAAAGGGTAAATAGGTCATGGTTTGGAGGCAATGTTAGCTTTTGAATATGTTCAGCTTGACATTGATAGTTATATGTGCACACATATGTATATAAAGGAGTATTTTCAGTTCCCCATTCACATAGACCTTCCTCACAGGAAATACAAGGGATCTGTTTTATTATACCTGTGTTCAAAACAGTGGTTTACAATTAATACCTTGATTCTGTTTGTTGAGCAGCTCAGAAACAGATTGGCACATTTGACTTTTCAGGGGAAATGCAAAAGGTTTTGGGGCCACTAATTACGCCCAGATAAATCTTCAGATAGTTAATCTTAGAATCGTCTAATTAGGAGAGATAATACCATCATTCATATGTAGTCTTTAGACTCCATAGTTCATAAAGGCAACTAGAGAATCCTATGTCCATGTGCTTCATCTTTTCTTCCCAAACTTTAATTACCCCAGCTATTGTTAGAGATGGTTTCTGCTGCCAGCATTTTAATTAAATTTTCTTTTTCTGAAGTACTTCCAAGTAAGTCAGAAAGTTGTGAAATGGAGGTGCTGTTATATATTTTACAGCTGTCCTGGGTTTGAGTTAATTTATGAAGCTAAGGTATATAACAATAGGCTTATTTTCTAGAAGAAGACTCTGATCTAAGAACTAATCTTAAATAGAACTAAGATTGTTGTTAAGAGATAGTTCTGAGAAAACATGGGCTCAGTCCAATGAATAAAGCACAGTGTTAGGATTTTGAAAGGAAGAGAGAAAGATGAGACAACATCATTTAAGCACTACGGGTATAAACCCATGGTGTACCCAAGTCTTGGGTGTATTTGCAGGTCTGATTCTCTCATTGAAAGCCAAGAGTGTAACAAGCATGGAGAGCAGCAGCACAGGTGAAAGAACAGTTATCCAGCAGCTTCTGTATGGGGAACAAATGGTTATTCTGGGGTTCTCTCAGTCTTCAATAATGTCAATATAAGAGTAGAGCAAGCAGTGATGCAATTTGCATAACGTGACTCAGAGATGAGCTTAGGGCTAGTCTATTCTGAGTACTGTGTTGTCATCCAAGCTTTTATCTCTTTCCCTGCCTAAATGGGGCTTGCAAGGCGTGAGGGATTCAAGAAGAATGAACTTCCATCCTCATGTGCATGTGATAGCATAAGCAGTTGAGTGGAAGCCAGTTTTCCCCACTGTGTAATGGCAGGTTAGCATCCTTGGAGAAGTAACGATGCCCTTTTTAACATTTGTATTTGTATGTAAATAAAAATGCAGAGTGACAGCAGGTTTTACTTGTATCTTTTCCTCATTATCCAAAATTAATTTAGATGGCAATATTTTCTTTTTTCTCTTTCGCTTGCCTCCTTTTCTTTCTGACGTATTTATAAAATTCATGCCATGCGTGTAAAACGGGTAGTTTTGATGGTATGGAGAGCACATATTCACAGTTTCTTTCCAAAAGAGGTACAATAGAAACTGCTGTAATGGTGTAATACCACCACTGTCTGTCAGCCCCAGCTTTGTCCCTTCAAAGGAACAAACCCTCAATAAATTGTCATGGTCTCTCACTGTATTTCCTTCCTCTCTGCTCTTGGCCAATGACAAAGGTTTTTGTGTGTAAATAAAAGCATCCTTCATCTGCCCACTGCCTGCGCCCAGCAAACTCTCTGAATGGAATTGCAGTCCTGTGTCTCTGATATCAGAATAATTATTTATGGAGATTCAGTGCCTGTCGTGCCAAGCACTGAACAACAGTGTCACTAAGAAATTGGATAGAAACCAGTAACACAGCTATATGTGACAGTCCCTGGCTAGTCTCCCACTTGACCAGTCTTGATAATGGAGAGGAATAGAACACAGAATCAACACCCCTTTTAAAAAAATTACTACAAAAAATGTGTCAGTTTGTATAGCACACTTAATAACTTGACATTTAATGCCGTGACAGGATTATGGTTTCTAGAATTAAGCCATTTTTTCACTTATCCTAGTACCATAATGAAGCTTTGGAGCTTTCCTTTAGTGCTTTAAAAGTGGTTTTTCCTCCCCTTCTCAATGCACAGATGTTTGGGGTTTGTTTTGGTTTGGTTGTTTTTAGGAAATGTTTCGTAATGGAACACAGCAGCTTGCATGCAGGCAACAGGCTTTGGCTCTGAGAAGATCCTCCATAATAGTTTTTATGAGTTTTTAACAGAAAGCCATTGCATACTCTTCCATTCTTTTGAAGTCTGCTGAGTTCCTAATTGGATGAATTTTGGAATGGAAAGACCTTCCGTCTTTTCACATGTATAAATTTCTTCTTTCCACATCCAGACCTGTTTGCATTGTTTTGATTACAGCTGTCAACCTTCTAGCCTCTTCATTCCACGTTGCATATTATCACCTTTCTCTTTTAACAGACTGTTATTTTTCCAGCTGTCCTGTTCTTTGCAAATAGTATCACTTTTTCATCAAGTGGTTTTTCTTACTCTTCTCTGTTTGCATCACTGTGCTACCTTTTGCTGTGGGAGCTTACATAGAATGGTTTGGGTTGGAAGGGACACTAAATATCATCTAGTTTGAACCCCCATGCCATGGACATAGCAGTCTGTAATGAACACGACCACTGGCTCTTCAGTTTTATGCCTTTACGTGCAGCTATCAGGTGGTCATATATCTGTCTGCACCAAGTTGTCCAACTTGTCTTCAACTGACAGTATTTCCTTGCTTAACACTTCTTAGCTTATCAACGTGACAGGCTATTTACAGATAGTTTTTTGCTAATTGCATTTCAAGTTGCTTAATCTGAGAGCCTTAATTCTTACTCCACAGCAAACATTTGCTCCCGCCCCCCTCATCAGATTCCTTCCCAACAATGTTAGTCTTTCACTCCTCATTTTCATATTGGCCATTTTGACAAGTGTCCTTTCATGTTGTTGTGATTTCAGTTTATTGCTTCATACTTTCTACAGCTGTATGTAACAAAGTAATTGTTTTCACTATTCACAGGAACTGTTCAGTTGCAGGTGTGGTTTATGATGCTCTTTCAGTCAAAATAAACACTCTGTCCTTGTCTGAAAGAGTTAGTTATTTCCCCAGACAGCCTATAGTAATCTCTCATTGTATTTCTTGTCTGGTTTATACAAAGTTTATGTTTGCTAAAGTCACCTCAGCAGTTAACACCAAGGAACAAGTGACGATATTACACTTGCTGAAAGGCCATGAATGAATAAGAAAAGGTACTAGGAACACTACCAGTACCCCACATCAGAATCCTTTTCTGCACTGCAGTAATTGCCTTCAATGTTCCGCCTCTTCGCCAATCAGTCTTCCTATTCAGAAGTCGTTTTCCTGTAAAATTTGGTCTCAATGATTGAATTAAAACTCTTCATATAGATTTATTTCGTATGTAGTAGACTACCTGTTTAGTTTGTTGGAAACAAGACTTTTAACTTGGAAATAAACAATCTTCCAGACACTTAAAGTAAACTTCATGCTCTGATTTTACTCTGGGAATCATGTAACTGTCTCTAGGATTGAGCCTTAATCTCTAAGTGATTTTCCATGTGCTTGTTAATAAACATCTCCTTTTAAGTAATAAGCATTTTGATTAGCTTTAGTGTTATTGCTGTCTTCTTTGGTGTCCATTTTCAGGCAGCTATGGTTCAACATCAGTCATTCACAGGGTTCTTGCAGCTTCTTTCTCTTCAAAGGTACTTGAGGTTACTCCGTGGACATCATGCTCTGTTTCAACAAAAAAAGGAACATAACAATAAAAGAGTTACCTTTGCTCATTTGTCCTGATGCAGTCTTGGAGAAGGGACAGTGGGGTTTTTGTGGTGAGAGAACCACTAATGAAGAGCTGACCACTCCATGGTATTTTGCTTGTCGTAGTATCTTCTTAACATTTGGCAGCTCCATGTAGGAATTCCTGAAGATTTGGTTGGTCTGCAATGATTTGAATGGAAATAGTGTATGTGAAAACCCATCTCTTGCACTCCAGGCAGCACCTCTGGAGCACAGTGTCTTTCACTGCTCCCTGAGACCCTTTATCAGTCTGTGCACTTAGGAAATCCTTTTGGTAACAATGGTTTTCTTTTGGAGCTGTGAAGTTGATGTGATGAGCCAGTGCTCACAACTCCTACAGGAGAAGATGTGCAGGGTGGAGTGCTGGAGGAGGCTCATCCCCTGGGCTGGTGTGCAGCCGGTGACCACAGTCACTGTCTCCCTTGGGTTCAGGGTGGACTCTAAAGTGTGGGTTATGTTTTCAGTACACTGTTGTAAGCCTGACAAATGTTGGGTTTGAGCCAGGGATCTACTGTAAATTCAAACGCAGAAGCTTCAGCTGTATATGCCTTGGTCATGGTAACAGGTTTTACTCTCACTTGTATTTCAGCTCAGCAAAATTCTGCAAGGACTTCTGAAGTTGATGCATCTGCCTTTCCCCTGCTGCCCCCCATCTCCTCTGCTATTTTTTAGTATTAGGTTGTAGATTTTTTTCATGTTGACCTTTCTAGAACCACTGTTCAGTTCTTTCTATTTTCTTAAACTTACTGAAGTTGAAAGTTTGTTTTAGATGCTGCTGGCTTTGTTTAGGTTTATATTCTGAATTAAAACAATATACTGAAATGCTACCCATCCTTTTGTCCTTGCATTTTACATGATTGTCACTGCTTTCATAATCTATTAGATTTTCTGTCTGTCAGATGAAACTGTTTCTACAGTTCATTATTGTACCTTTTATTTTTCTTTCCAAAGTGTACTGCTGCTTGTTTTTTGTTTCATTTCACCTGCATGCAATTCTGTTCTGTGCTCTCTGCTCTTTCAAAATCACTTCAAAAGATACATGTGAAGAAATGTATCTAAATAATAACTAGAATGTAATTTAGAATGTAACCCTCTTCTAGTCCTCATAAATTATTGAAAGAAAGTAAATATTTTAAAATGCATTTTCCTACTGCAGGCATAAGTCTTTACTCTCGACACCTTCCCTAGCTTGGGGAGAAACCCTGTTGATCATGGCTTGCAATACCTCTTGCAAGTATTTTTTAACATTTTCGGTTATCATTTACAAGGCCATGATGAAATAATATCCTGAATATCTCTGTTGATTTTCTTTTTTATGAAAGAAAACAATGGAAGAGGCTTGACTGTACAATGAGTACTCTACTGTTTGTTTTCAAGAAGGAAGGAGCACAAATTTATGAGTTTAAGAAAAATCATTGTAAAATTTAGGCATTCTGTTAGCTTGTGACAGATTGCCTTCTGAATTAGTTGAATCTGTCATACAAGTGTATTTCTCAAAGACGAAGGAGTTTATTATAACTCAAGATATGTTAATGATATTTCTTAAAATTAGCTGTTTATGCACTGGTACCCATTTTCTTATCTCAACATTATGTTCATTTGGCATAATGTACATTTTGGTCAGATTAATAATTTTTTCAGCCCTGTTTCTGTTAAAATGTTCTGTTATTCTTTAAAAATTATACTACCCCCTCCCTAATATGAAGTTAACTTCTTAAGTTGCTGTATGGACATATTATCTCTTCAGTATTGTTGAACAGAGTAATCATCAAGAATTATAGTATGTGCTATAGTAATGGATCTTCATGGTTTCTGTGAAGTCCAGCATGTGGGATATAACAGGGAAGATATGATTGCTTCAGCTTCTATTTTTAAGGCTTTCCATCATACAACCTATGATGGAAATCCTGCAAAATCTCACTTTGGATTAAGTCGGTGCATGCTCAGGACTTAACAAGTGTACTGCATTACGGGCAAAGTGCGTTCTCTCCGCGCCTCACTTCCCTGCTGTCGGCTGCTCCAGGAGCCGGTGCAGTGCTGCTCACCTGGAGACTGGCCTGGCAGTCCCTTCCAGACGGGCGAGTTCTCAGAACCCAGGCGCAACTCGTGTCAGAAATGAGTTGTGGGGGCTATCAAAGCAGATGAATGAGTTACACTTGGCAGGACATGGAGTAAATGCCTTTTCAGAAATCCAGATTGTCTGAGAAAGAAGGTGAGTCACTGAAAGGTGGCGTAATTTGGATAATGGAGATTTAGCCTTCGGGCTTGTGCATTTTAATGTCGGTTTGACTGGTTGAAGTACAAAAAGGAAGTACTTTTGTGTAAAATATGCAGTCAGATGGAAAAAGAGTACAAAGCTGGAAGCACAGGTCACTTTCCTTCTGCTGCATCAAGATGTCAGATGCAATAAAAAGATTTTAGCATTCAGCTATAAAAGCTCCTTTAAAAGAAACCAAGACTATGGAATTTTTCTTATGAAAAAGGATTGTACTGAATGTGTGTGCTTGTTTTTTAAGCATTCAGAAATCTGATTTAAGCTTTATAAGACCTTTTGTACAACTGTTGAAAATGGAAGCTTGCTAGTAAATCAAGCAGAGGTGATTTTTGAGTCTTCTTTTCAGGTTAGGAGCAGGAAGAACTGGATTATATTGATCTGTGTTTTTACAGCACTTAACAGGTGTACGTCTTGTGGCTGGTATTATGTGTCAAAAATATCATTGCATTAGAGAGAAAAGTATCTGTTGATGTACTTGTAAAAATTGACAAGTTAATGAAAAATAACCCCTTTTGGTACTAAGACAAATGTCTTCATAATAATGAAAAAATCTTCTTTCCTAAGGGTAATTAGCCGGTCTTTATTTAAAGCAGTCTTTTCTTTCTTGGCACAGTTTTGGGTCTGTGCACAAATGTTCTTGCCTGAAGAAGATTGTCACTCGGATGCTGTCAAAGCTGTTGAGGGAGGAGAGAGGTTGAGGAGCAGAGTTAGATCTCTGGCCTGCTTTTACTGTGCTTAAAGATGTGCAGGGCAGCCATTGGATGCCTGTCCAGGTCTGGTGTAGCAGACATTGTCCACGGGGCTGCTGCTGGGGTTAGCACTGATAGCAGTGACGGACACTCTTCATCCAGTGCCCTTTCCTCCCTGGAAAGCACAGCAGCCCTCCTGAGTCATCTCCTCCTTCCTCTTGACCTCGGCATCCTGTTCGTCTGTTTGGCTTGCAAGCAGCCCCAGGATGACACAAGCTTTTGAACCTCTCTGTAAGGATGAGAAGGGGATTTTTTCCATGTTACACATCCTCTGATGTGTCAGCTCAAGTGAGATGATGTGCAGGTTGCCATTGAATTTACCAAAGCCCATACAGGTTGTCAGTACCTGAATTTGATTTGCCTACCTTTACCTTTTAGTTTATGAAATTCCTTTTTCATTGATGTGTCAAAATTCTTTCAAATGAATACATATTCTGACTTTTTGTGTCTATTTAATTTCTTCATTTATTATCTATATCCCCTGTATCATGTGTATTATTACTGGTTTCTGTATAAACTTGCCATAAAAATATGTAGGATATTTCTCATGTAAAAGAAAGGATAACTCCATTTTGGTCGTGTGAAATCCTTAGTCCTTATGGATGAAGAGGCTTTGTCTGGATGCAGGAGTGAAACAAAGTAGTTGGAAAAGCAGCCTCCATTGAGAATTCTTTAGAGTGATGTGGCTTTGTTTTTCTGCAGCATGCAGGTCCTTCCTGCAATTTTTTATTTCTTCAGTTTGCTATTAGAGCATTTGCATACATTATTAGGCAATACTTAGATTAAAAGAACAGTCTGTGCTCATAAATTCTCATTACAGAATTACAGTAGCAGCTGGAAGGTTTAAAAGCAGGGATCCTACTATTGTAGACTCTGTACCTATGATAGCCCTGACGCTGCAGTTATTATGGTGTGGGAACTTCAAAGCATGGGTAGTTTTGCTGAGAAGTTGGAGGGAGTTTTTACATTCTGCAATACCTTCATGAACTGGGTTTAGAGATAAAAAGCCAATTCTTGCAATTCATTAGCATTTGATCCAGTGAAATAATTTTGAATTTCTTTCTTTGAAAAGCCAGTGAGTGGAGAGCATTGTTTTTCTATTCTTTTGTTGCTTCATTAAGTTTAAAAAGGCCTGATAAAGGTCCATCCTAACAAGTTAATACATATGTCAGCAAATTGTTTCAGTTGTATAATTTTGCAAACTATTTCTAAAATTTCTCTTTTGGGTAGAAAATAATCACCTTTATATGTTTAAGCCTTTAACTTTCACATCTGTGATCTGTATCTTTGAGTCTGCTCTCATGTGTCTGAGAGACACATAAACAAAACTACATTTGCATCTTAATTTTAAATGAGCAGAACTAAAATTAGAGCTGAATTAGTTGTCACCCGTTGTTAGGAAGTGATACACCAGGCTCTCTTCTCTTGGGAAGGAGACATGGTTGTGCTCTTACAATTGTCTGAGAGGACGGTAGTCATCATCGTTCAGTTCTAATATTAGGAAAGCTGAGAATTAAAAAGTCCTGCAAAACCCTTTAATGTACGACTGCCCCTTAGAGGAAATTTGATGTGTAGTCCAGTTGCAGTGATTGTAATGTGCTTGTGTTAGCCAATGTTGTTAAAAATGAAGCCCAGTTTCATGATTCGTTAGTAAGTGAAATCTTTAACTTCACGTACTAGACTGAAAAATTGTGACATGTGAAAGCATAGAATTGCATTAAAAGTAAATGCTGTCTGTAGCCCATAGCAGAATGGTATTTCTGTGCTGCTAGATAAAGGAAAAGAGCCCCTGTACTGTAGCAGTTTCTTTGCTATTACTGGAATAAGCTGATGTGGGTGAATTTTGGTTTTTGGGGTTTTTTAAAGCATGGACATTGTTCTTTATTTTAAGTAACTTTTAAACCTTTGACTTCTGTCAGTATGGTAGTTTCTGAGGTCTTTGCAATTGTTACTGCAAACTTCTAAGCTGCTTGTAAGTTCCTGAGTAAGCAAGGAACCTACTCATGCAAACTGAATTTGCAACAGAGGGGCTTTCTGCTAGCATGAGATCTGACTGGAGTTATTCTTCTTTCAACTCACTGATGAAAACTTACATGAATTGCTTCATTTTTGAACAGGATTCTGCAAACAGAAATAAAGAATTTTTTAAAATTAGTGTTAACTTCTTTAGTGGAGTTGTATTGTTCTTTTGAGGCATTCGCTCACTGCCAATTATTTATCTCTTCATCAGGTACGACTGGTAAAGCATCATCTCCACCACCTGTGATAGACACGAGACAAATGAATGAGAAGCTGGAGACTATTTTATATCAGCTCCGTCAGGTAACTCGAGAGAGAGATGAACTGCGCAAGCAACTTGCACTTTCATCTCCTGGGTCAACCTTCGATGACTGCAGGTAAACAGAAAAGAAATGTAGCATTTTCATTTAGTCTTTAGTAGTGTTTTCAAGTGCCTTGATACCTGCTTGCCTGGAAAGCATTCAGGAGCTTACAATGTATATATGCTGCTCATAACCTACTTGTGTCCTGGTGATGTGGCCACATCCAGGTTTCAGAGCTTCCTGTTGAATGCCTATTCCTACTTTGTCCAGCAATTTTTTTGTGGGACTGAGAGGAGAAGGTTTCATCTCTATGTTAAGGAAAAAAAAGCAAAGAAGTTGTTTAGGCTTCATGGGCTTTGTTGTGGGAAAAGAAAGAAGACAGTGGATGAAGCATTTGGTGTTTTGAAAACAAGAGAGAAGAAAGGGAAATGGCTCTGAATACTTGGCTGGAGAACAGAAATGAGAAGAGGAAAAAATCTCAGCTATTCCTATGCTTCTTCAAGGAGGGAGAAGTTTGGATTTTTGCTGAGTGGAGTAAGTGTTTTTTAGAAGATCTGCTTCCTGGTATACATACATCGGGGAACCTGTAGCAGAAATATGTTGATAGTAAGGAATTCTCCTCCACTGAACATGATTTATAAGTCATTTAACAGCCAGCAGGCTTATCTAGCTCATTCTAATTTGGGGGCTGACATGTTATGAGGAAAATAGTACTCAGAGTATGAGTTAATTGTAAATAAGGGTTTTATTGGGTAGGCAATAGAATTAGTTTATTTTGAAGGGTTAAAGATCTGCTAATGTTTAGATGTGCCTGGGTACACTGTGGACTTTTTTCCTGCACAAACCTTGGAAAAGAATTGTCAGTGAATCTGAATTAAGAGCAAAGAACAGATTTTCTGGGAGGTGTTGCCATCATGTGTACCTTTTCTGAAATTTAATGTTTTGTTGTTGTTGTTTGTTTCTTAATCAGCTGTATGTGGTCAAGTGGTTAATTAAACTTTTTGTCTGTATAAGAAGGTTAAGATTTGAACCAGTGAACTGGCATTGAGAGAATTTGGACATTTTATTAACTTAGTATCTTCTCATCTTAATGTCCTCTTCTTCCCTCCATGAGTTCTGAGGGCTGCTTTAAGAGCATCGTGTTCTATTTAACAGTCTCAAAGCATTGTGGGGATGGGAAAGGAAGAGATTGTCAAATGTCAACATCTTTTGCATAGCTTCCAGTTACTTAGTTGTATAGAAGGATTTCTTCTTTGAAGTTACCAGAGCTTAGGCATAGAGGATTTTATAGCTCACAATAATCTTCTGCATAATCCAGGATGCTATTAATAAAGTTCTGATGAGCTGTCCTCTAGACTGCCCCAGTTTTCTCTTTGTCAAATCAATCCTTTGCTTTCAGTGTAGGATTTGTATGTTGTATAAAACATGAATGTTTACAGCTTCAAGAACAACCCATCAAAATAAACCTTGTATTTGGGCAGTCCCTGGACAGTACATGCTAGATGGAGAATGATGGCTTCCAAACAATCAAATATTTGAAGAATGGGAAGATTATTGATATTCTTTTCCTTCAGTGTAAAAGCAACTACTTCTCCCATCTGCATACACATTTATGGTTTTTGGAATCTTACTGGTATTTGTTTTACTTTTTGAATTCTTTCCTCTTATAAAACTCACCTTCATCCTTCCTGGAGTCAAAGCCCAGACATGGTAAACTGTTAATACTGAAGTGTGAAAGCTGAGAGATGATTATGTGGATGGTGACTTTCACTACCCTGGCTTTATTTTCCTGGCTGTGTATGCTACTGTAACTATGGCTGTACCAAACACAGGTGGTGCAGAGGCAGACCTTGACACGTCACCTTGGATGCTTCACAACAGCTCACAGCACATTTGTAGTCTGGGCTGTGCTGGCTGAGGAGGTTGCAAAACCGAGAGCTGTTTTCCAAAGCAAATGTTGACTAAGTCTAGAGCAGTGGAAGAGGAGCCACAGCAGTGGATTGTGATGTGCTGAATCAGATCAACATGTGCAATCCTGCTGGACAGGACTAGGATTGCTCATGCTGTGCTTGTGGATTGACAGTGACTGTATGTGTGCATGTGTGCTGGTGATAAAGCAAAGATTTGACCAAATAATTTAGCGTGCTCAAGTTGCACTTCGTAGACTTAAGCCTGCTATTATTACTTACATAATTGTAATGGAAGAAGAGAACCACGACACAAATAAAACCCCTGGGAAGTGTCTTTGAGAGGAGAGTGTTTTATGTGTAATCTATAGTTGTTGTTGGTATTACAACAGTAAATGATAGCACTTGGAAGTTGTTAGGTAGGCATTGCCCACAAAATTGGACCTGCGGTTGGCATTAGCTTTTACGTGAGCATCAGATACATGTAAATGTCAGTCTCACTGTGGCCTTGATTTATGGCCAGGGTAATTCCACTCTATCACAAGGGATTTTTGAAGTTCTTATATAAATATCAGAAAAACAGTTGGGCCTTTGATACTAGCATTTTAAATTTTGTTAATGTTTGAACAAGGTCTTCCAAAGTAGTAACTGATACTTCTCCTTTATTGAAATCGTAAATTTTGGGATTTTCTGGTGCATTTTAGCATAAAACTCTGGTGGTCTGCTTAAATAAGAATCAGCCACTATATGTGGTTGAATGGAGTGTTGTGTTGCAACAGTTTTGACTTTTGGCTTCTGACCAATATTCCTTCTTCTCTTATTGCTGTTTTTCTTGCTGAGACATAAAGCCTTGGAACAGCAGTGTGGAACATATGGCCCTGGATATCCATGTGGTTTTATTTCATGTAGATGAGGTAGAATGCAGAATGTTATTGGTGGCATTGTTGGTCCTTCCTCATTGTGTAGGTTGGCTAACTTGTGCAGTTACCTACATGGTCTCCATATGTTTATAGGTGGTATGTTGCATTTCTTAATGTTGGTTTGGTTTGGGCTTTGGTTGGTTGGTTGGTTTTGGTTTGTTTGTTTTGGTTTGTTTTTTTTAGAATAATGTCAGTGTTACTTCAGTAATATATGAAATACACATGACGGATGTTAGACTTGTAGAGCAAGTTTCACCATAGCTTTCAGACTGGCCTAATAGTTTATATGAACATCTGTTAATAGGTCTCAGTAAGCTTAACATTACAGCTGAGAGTTAAACTGTGCTCCAATTAATGCTGTCATTTAAAGACTGTGGTGGACAGATGGTATCTACTTTCAATAATTTTACCCTAAGGTCTAATTTAAATCAATAACTTGGGGTTTTAATGATTCTGTCAAGGGTGTGAACATTTCAAATCAAGTTTAACTTATGCTAACTATGTCTGTATTTTAAAATAATAACCCTTCATTAGTTGCAGTGATGTCTGTAATACTATGTGAGTAACAGTCTACTTTTGGTACCCCTCAAGAATGAATTTAAAAATACCCTAAAAGACACCCTGTAGACATGACTTGAACATTTGGTTACTTTACATGATTTTGGATTTTAGTTGTTGGTAAAGTTTATTAAACAAGGAAGGGGCTTTTGTTTTGTTTTTCCCCAGAAGCACTTCTCTAGAGAAAGGAGAAAAGAAGGAATTACGATTGAAGGCCTCACTACTCAGCAACCCATATGCAACTGAGTTGCCAAAAAGTACCTTATATCATACACACACCCCCTGAAAATCTGTGAACCAGATGTGGCTGGCATTTATTTTTTTAAATTTATTTTATTTTATTTTATTTAACAACTCTTACCGCTGCAGTAGTGCAAAACCATTTTCATTTTGATTCAATTGCCAGCTGCTTTTCAGTTCCAGAATCCATATTGCTGCTTTTTGTATGAAGCAAAGAAAATTCTAATTGCTTTTCAGTCTGTGCTTACAGAGAAGCCATTTGGGGAAGTTTGAGGGAGGAAGAGTGATCTGTGCAGCAATGGAGCAAATCTGATATGAGAAGAAGCAGAGTTAAATTAGAAAGCAACTGTTTTCTTTTGGAGGCATTAGTTTTCTCTTTTGGTGGTTTGCTTGTTATTTTTTTCATTGCCTGTGGGGTTATAAGAGTCCCAGGAGATGATACAGGGACAGATGTCAGAAGCTTCATTTTGAAACTGGAATATTCAATGGTGCAAAAATCCTGTAACTGTACAGAGGAGGCACAGTTCAATTTAGAGTCTCTTTTAGAAGCTTAGTGCTACAAAGCAAGAAGACATAATCCTGCTAATTTAGTTTCTAGCGTGATACACAAATGTAATTAATTCTAATCTACAAATAAAGGTATCATGTACAAGTACCATACATTCTAGACATAATCTATGCCAGTCAATTGCTTGACAACGTGGATTATTTTAGAAAATTTCTCTCCCAATCATCCAAAAGAAATTTGAGTCAAAATTTTTCTTTTGACTGACTTTGGCTTTTATTTTGTTCAGTTTACTAAAAAATGCTTGTTGGGGATTATATTGTGTGGGAGATTTCTAATAACCAGATTTTGTTCAAATAATTATCTTATAGAAATGTGAGGTAGATTCTCACATGTTTTCTCATTCATTTTTAGTAGCTTAAAAGAATATGTTAGCACACAATCAGGTGTGTAATTCAGCAGAATGACTTGGTCAAACAGGTCAGGTTCTGCCAGCACAGATGTGCGTGTTTGATATCCCATTGGAAGTCTTTCTCTCAAGCCTAATTGTTTTTCGTAGGGAGTTATAAACAAGTTCCTTCAGCTGCTGCCTATGAGAAGCTTTGTTTAGCCCAGGTCTCCATGCAGGCCCAGCTGCCTTTGGCAGCCTCTTCCAGCCCTACCCTCACTGCAGTTCTGGGCTTTGTCACTGAGAATTTGACATGGTGGCACAGGAAAGCTGAGTGTGCTGTGATGGACTTGTTCTTGTATCAATTGAAGTTCAGTTCTGTGGTAGTATTCCTGCTCAGAAGGGAGGGACATGCAGGCTCAGTACTATTTTTGGCCATGTTAGTCATAGTTAGACAAAATCATCCCATTATTAGATGTTACATCTCAATATAAAACTGATACAAGTCCAAGTCAGTGGCTTTCTATTAGTGGTTGCATCTTAATGGGAACTGGTCAGTATTTGGATGAAACCATATTATAATCTAAATGTCAACAGTCGTGTGATAGCATTTTTTTATTGGATAGTAATTTCCCAGGCATTTAATTTGCTTTACTAGCCATTGTTTGACGTCATATTCTTTTTCCATGCTAGGCCTAGTCCAAAACCAAATAATGATTATGAAAGGCTGAAGATTCAGTGTATGAAGGCCATGTCAGACCTACAGTCTCTGCAGAACCAACACACCAAGACACTGAAAAGGTGTGAAGAAGCAGCAAAAGAGGCAGATTTTTATCAGTAAGTATAAGTAAAGCTGTACAAGGTAAGAGTTTACCAGTCTGTGCTAGATCAAAAATTATTAGAACATGGTAATCAAGTAGTTTTTTAATGCTGTTTTTCCACTTAAATTGCAAGATCGATGTTTGCATCAGGTAAAACATTTCTGACCCATTTGAAATGATCGAGTATGGACTGCTTGTTTTACCTTTAGGAATTTGAGATAGAAATCCCCAATGTCTTCATGGGATCAAAAAAGAAAGCCTGATTACTGATTTTGAAGTTGCAATCGAATAGTTTAACTGTCAGGCTAGAGAGCAGAATATAATCCAAGAGAATGGAATTTCTTACTCTCTTTTAATAAATTGTGATAGCTCTCATGATGATTTGTGGAACTTTTAACACAGGTTAAATTCAAATGGTATTTTCTTCTGCAGTACTTGTTAAAACCCCATGCTCTTTTTTAAAAAAGTTTAAAAGTTGGCATTCTAAAGAATTTATCATTGAAATCTGAATGACAGCAGATTAATAACATGCATGTAAAATTACATGTGCTTAATTGTGGGAATAATTTGTGTAGTTTTTGAAAAGGCTTTTTCGGGTGTTCTGATTTTAAGGAAACTTTTTTTAATGCTTCGGTCATTCTGTGCAGAAAATATTGGTATTTCAGTTTATATGGAAAGAATACAGCATATCTTAGAATGCAAACTCTTTATATATAAATACCTGTTAAAACATTTACCAGCAAGTGTGAGAATTTAGGTAGAATCATACTGTTTCAAAAATAGAAATACTTGTCAGTATTTCCAAATTCCATCTATTTCCAAAAGTCACTCTTTTGATCTGCAGTAGTAAAATACATTCAGTTGACTTATCTGCTCTTTTTCAGCATTGGTTTAGTCTAATTTTAGACTTGTACCTTGAATTTTAATCTGAATGATAGCCTCCTTATGTGGCTCTCAGTGGTTTAAATGAGAGTGTATTTCTTTCAATAATTATGGCTGGCATAATGAAGTGTGGAGGAACTTTTTATCTTGAGTGTAGTTGAAACATACATAGTGTGTTTTTGTTGGTTGTGGAGTTTTTCTGATAGTTTGGGGGTTTCATTTGTTTTTAAAACACTAGCACACAAGGAGATTTTTGTTGTTTTAATCTATGTTTTGTTTAGCTGACAGTTAGCTGAGGAGTTCAAGAGAAAGTGCAAATGATTTGTGGGACAATTCCTGTTATCTCAAGAATCATATTATGCTATTTGTGTTTAGCTACCTGCTTTTAATGGCTATGAAATGGCATTGACAGGTGGCATAAATCCATCACCTCTTCTGATGAGGTTTAAGAGTGCTGTGTGCTTTCATCTGATTTCATACTTATGTCCGTATTTGTTTCTGGTTTTGCTTTTTTCTTGGTGCTTGGAATACACAAATATGCAGAATTGAGTCAGTTTGACCTGCTTTCTTGGTAGGAAACTCATGCTTGAAATGAATTACTCCAGGACTTTGTCCTTGCAAGTTGGCCTCTAAGAGTATTTTTTGTGTGCCATGACAGCACATTGCACAGTCGGCTGCTGAGCGACCAGTCCCAGCTGAAGGAGGACATGGATACCCTGAAGAGGAAGAACACGCAGCTGGTGCGGGAGCACAATCACCTGCAGCAGTCGTGTGAGGAGATGAAGAGGCTCCACGATGAGGATCAGAAGGAGATAACAGACCTGCGCAGCCAGCAGCAGCAGGTGAGCTTCGGCCTGGCGTGCCTGTGCTGCAGGAGATCGTGGGTTCTTCCTCTCGTAAAGAAATCTGAATGTGCAGCGTTGCTGCCTTTAGTGTCTTACTGGTTCTGAAACAGCCTCCTGACCTTGTACAGGATTAGGGGAGACAATGACATCTTGATTACTAATTGATTTTCTTCGTCTAGCTGGAAAAAAGAATAAGAAGTATTTAAATGCAGAGATGAAAAAGTGTACATGAAGATTGTGTATGCATGATATTTTTTAAAGTGGGTAGAGGGACATCAATAATCTAACTTAAAGTTGCACAGTGATGAAAAAGACGACTGTTTTCTTATGGTATTTTATGGGACAGGGCTTACTTTCAACTTGCATGCTATGTTTGTTGTTTGTTTTTTGGGAAGAATCACAAAAGGTTGATTAATGTTTTTGAACTTGAAACAAAAAGAGACAAAATTTTCAGGACTGGAAGAGTTGGACATTTCAGAACTTTATATCACACGCTGTCTCCAGGTCAGTGTTGTTCACATATTGTGAAAATTTTTTAAAAAGTAATACTAAGGAGCAACAGGTTATATCAGGTCCACTGTTCACGTACCAAAAAGTTTGTTCATTTAGTTAGAATTGTTACAGTAACATGTGGAATGCTTAAACAGAATACCTCAGTTCACTGTGTGTAGGCTGATTCACAGGGCAAACTTGCAAGTCAAACATTAGGCTTCAGAAGCAAAATCTATGCAAGCCAAAATAATTATTTGCTAGGGTAGGAGGGGCAAAGGTCAAAGCAAGCTGGATGTGCTGAATGCTACTTTAGGAGGTGCTTGAAGCTAGTGCAAAGATGAGTGAAGATTTGGTCTTACTTTTTTATCCATTTCTCTAATGCTGTCTTGCAAGTTCTGCTGTAAAACTGTTTAGTGGCTTTGGTCAGAAGATAGCAGAAATGGTTTGCTGTGTCATCCTGGGCAAATAGCTTAATTGCTCTGTGCCTCAGTTTCCCAGTCTGCCAAAGCAGGGATGCAGAACCTCTGAGAAAAAGCTATTCTATTTTGCCGTTTTGTCCTGAAGTTTAAAATTACCTGGAAGCACAGAAGAAGGCTGAAGTATCATTGTCAGGATTGATTTAAAGAAATCTAGTCTGATGTCAACATCATGATTAAAGCTTTAAAGAAAACTATGTATGTGACTCTTAGTGGGAAAATTGTGTAACTCCATTTCTCAGCCTGTCAGAGTGAATCATGGTGTCTTGAAGGGCTACCAAAAGTCTTATCTTGTCCCTGTAATTTCTCATATGAATTAGTCTAGCTCTGTGTTGATCCCTCTGACGTGTTGTTTCGTTGTCAGGCCATAACAAAATACATCTTGGTGGCCTCAGAGAGCAAAAGCTTTTGATTAAATTACTCTTTGTGTGAGATTGTCATGGATTTGCTGTGTAGCAGCTGACCAGCTTAAGTTTCTGCTGCTCACATATGGAGTTTCATGTTGCCACGGCTGTGTTCCTTGGGCCAGCTGGGACTATTTACTTTCTTTCAGACTAGGATTTTGAATGGGAGACATTTATTGCACTGGTGTGTCCATCTTCCTCTGGCAAATCTCCATTAGCAAGTTTATGCTGAATTCCATCCAATTTCTTCTATATTAGTCCTCTTTTCTGTAATTATTTAGTGTGTTTTCAACATCAGTACATTCCATATATGCTTTAGACAGTGAGAAGTGGTTTGTTTCTGTTTGGATTCTTAAATAATTTGTTCTCAAACCTGTTCTTAAACTCCTTGGGGAAGTAGTCTTCAGGAAAATGGGTTCTTAAACTCCTTTGGGAAGTAGTCTTCAGGAAAATGGCTTTCTTGAGTGGGTTTAAATCTATGTGTTTACATTTTACCACTTGTTTCGCTAATCTGAAATGGTTCACTGAAGCATTCTGGCTAATCATGTGTCCAGCTCTGCGTGGGTTATGCTGCTGAATCCATTGAGAAATTGGGATGTGTGTGGAAATAGCCCAAGCGCAGTCTTGTTCCAGGGCCACTTTTATATATCTTGGTTAGTTAAAGGAGACCAGTGTCAGACTGAAGAACTTTAGTCTCTGTTATCTTGCCTGTGTAGCAAAGTGGTTTATTAATGATGGCAGTTGTTGGCCTCTACCTCTGGGCAATGCAGAGTGGGCAGCCTCTTGTTCTCTCCTTCCCTTCTGGTCTGCAGACATCCAGGTTCCTCCATGTGCAGGAGCTGGTCCTTACTCTGAATATAAGACACAAAAGAAGGTGAGGAGCCAATTTATACAGGACAGCTGCTGCGTGTTGGATTTCAAATTTTTGTAGAGCTCGTGTTTTCTGTCTTTTTGCCTTCTATTTTTTTATACTTCTTATTTTCAGATAGTTAGGAGCATACCTTTGTAGGCTAATGTTAGTATTATATAATTCCTGGCACCTCTCTATGTAGAGCATTCCTGTTTCTTCCCACTGCACCATCAGGGCGAGATTTCAATTTTAAAGACAAAACCAGAAAAAAGGAGCATAGAATGAAAAAAAAAAAAGGAGGGCAGGGAAGGCTTTAGGCTTTATTTCAGGCATATTTTTTGCCTTTTGAGAATGAACAAGGACTAGATTTACTGACACTCACTAGGGCTTTCTTAGGTTGTTGCTGGTCATGTATCATCAGTGTTGCGATTTACAGCAAGATTCCTACGTTAATGTAAATTAATTTAAAACTAAGATTCAGGTCAGGCTTTATTCATGTTTAAATGGATTTTTCTCTTCCTGTTCATATTTTATGTATGGTTTTTGAAAGACAAACCTCTGTGGGAAGTTCTCAGATGAAATATTGTATGAATATTAAAATAATATGCCTGAGTGTACAAGATATTTTGGCTACATTTCATTCTCATTAAGTTTTTAATTAATTAATTAATTCTTAGAGGATACAGACAACCTATAATGAATGCCACCTCGTGGACATTTCGTAAATTACCACTATCATCCTGGTCATCAAGTCATAATTACCTCTTGTTAAAACAACACGTACTTCAAAAAAAACATGGGTTTAATAGGTGTTCATAGCAGTTACCATTAGAGAGAGATTTTCATACACTGGTGTGTTTGTTATAAAGCAGACAGAAAGCAGATGTACTAATGCTTAGAGTAACAGTGGCACTTAGAAAAGGTTCAGTCTTTAGTCATTAAAAAGAATGATTGCTAAAATTGGTTAATATATATTTGTTCTAATTTTGTTTCTTATGTATATATTTTAAATCAAATTTCTTGAACTGATTAACGATAAAGGTTATTGATAGAGTTTCTGGCATTTTTTTAAGGTTATGAAGCAAAATGGATCATCAGAGATACTAAACAAACTTTACGATACTGCAATGGACAAGCTGGAGGGTGTGAAGAAGGACTACGATGCCCTGAGGAAACGGTACAATGAGAAGATCGCGAGTCACAACACAGATCTGAGCCGCCTGGAACAGGCTGAGGAGGAGAACAGACGTCTTCAGAAACAGATTGACATGCTAATGAAGCAAAGGGACACAGCAATTCATTTCCAGCAGCAATATTCATCGTCTCTTAGGAGGTATAACCAAGTTTTGATACCTTTGAGGTATCAATTCTAATGTAGCATCTTTTTTTCATTGTGGTAGAATCACAAATACCTTTCTAATCCTTTTTCTAAAATTTTCCTCCAGTGTATGTAATCTTGGTGTGATGAGTAAGCATGTATATTTATATAAAATTTTCTGGAAGGTTCTAGAATGTGTGATGGGGATGTTAATTTGGAGAAATGGTGCATTTTCTTTAGAAAAGGGTTTCCCAGTTACGGTTTTGGAATTGTATGAGGAATTTTAACCATTGTTTAGCTCGTGTGAGAAAAGGATACTCTGCTTTTCAACCTATGTTTATTTTTAGTTGTAGATACAGGAGTCAAATACAACCAGAATTTTGTTAAAGCTCAGACTTTGTTCCAAACAAACTTTTTAACGCATGGTGAGCCTGTATATATATCTCCTTATTTAAATATAAAAGCAAGTCAATAAGGGAATATAATTTCTAAAGGTGTTTTGCAAATAAAGATCATGTCAAGCCTAAGCTAACTTTCCATGGTATTAGATTTACAGACTGGGGGGGGGATTGTGAGACAGGGCTTTGGGCTGGCAGCAGAGTTCTCTGGCTGCAGGGGTTTGAGAGTCTTGCTTCACTGAGAAGGCACAGCTACAAGTAGCACATGTGTTAAAGAAGAAGGGCACAGACACTGTTATACCACACTTATCGCCCCTCTCTGCTCCTTGATACCAAGCCTACGCAGTCAGGCATATGGGATAGGAAGGGCATCAGCACACACAAGGACTGCAAAGAGCATCCATGGGTGTGTTAAGAATGTTTTCGTTGACTGTTAGGGGTGATGCACAACTCCTACAGTCCAAAGCCAAAAAATTGTTTTTTCCACATTCATAAATGGTTCAGTCCTTGAAGAGGTTCTCTAATACTCCTTAAAGTTCACTAGTGTTCCTAAAGCAGTGGTTATTTTGCAGCACAGAGAATACATTTTGTAAGAAGTCTTCTGCGGTTATTTTACCACTGGATCCGTTTGGTTACCCAGCCAAAGCCATAATGTATGAAAATGAGTAACAACTGTCTTACTGGTGTTTCCACTTGTTTTTAGGTTTGAATCAGTACAGCAGGAACTAAGCAACGCCACAGCACAAAACAAAGAGTTGCAGAGAGAGATGGAGCGATTACAGTCAGAGGTGACAAGGTTCAAAACAATGCAGCTGAAAGCAACCAAGGATGCAGAAAAATACAAGGAAGAAAGGGATTCGGTTTTCAATGAGTATCGCCTCATAATGAGTGAGCGAGATCAAGTAATCAAAGAGGTAGATAAGCTTCAGACAGAACTGGAGCTTGCAGAGTCAAAGTTGAAGAACACATCTTCTGAGAAACGAGTGGCCAGTGAAGAGATGGAAGCCTTAAGACAGGTACTAACCTATTGTTTTAATGGGGAAGGGAAATGAGTATATGCTGTTGATGCTGAAATTAGGAATGTATGACTGATTAATGGAAAATAGGAATCCACTGCAAAGGTGAAATGGGCTTTGATGTTTTCCTATAGCAGTCCTTTTTACTATCAATTTATCAAGCTTCTGTGTTTGAACAGAGTCCCTCCAGGTGAATTTTGCTATTCACTTGACTTCATTCTGTTCTGCATATTATAAATCCTTTCCTTTGCTGTGTTAGTCTTTTATACCTTCTTAAGTAATACTATCTATAATAATATAGCTCTAAATACTCATTATTTTAAACTTTTGACCTCTGCAGGAACCACTGGATACTATCTGCTGTGGCTTAAGACGGTACATGATCAAGTCATCTCAAATACTTGTGCAAAGCCTGTGCTGACATGCATGTTCTTACTCATTTGCCCTTCTATTGCTTATAAGTTAAAGATGATATTTTGAAGACTTTTTTCTTTAGAATTCAGGCATGCCTTAAAGTGTATGAAACCAGAACTTTCTATTTTTCAGCAATATGTTCTTGAAATGCTTATATCACAGCCATGTTAGAATGAAGCTGTTATGATTTCCAGAACACAATTTGCTGCTCAGTTTCATTTCTGCTGACATGCATTCACTTGACTATTTGGTTTACAAATACTTAATTTAGCATGAAATAAGTACAAGCAAATGTATTCCATTGCCTATAAATCTCATTTTACTCTTTTCACAGAATTACATCTCAACAAAATACTCCTACAAAAAATTAAGGTGTGGAGCTTTCTTTTAAATAAATAACACAATTTTTTGAGGAACATAATGTGGATTGTGACATGTGGCATCAGAGCTTCTAAACATGACTACATTCTGGTTTTAAGAAGCCATATTTTTCAGCTCTGCATATTTGTGAGCTCAGTAATTCAGCTCTCCAGTGAGTGAGGTTTTAGCACATTTCATACCTCTTCTACTTTCATCAATGCATTTAAGCCAATCGAAATGTCTATTGATTTCAGTGGTAGGGAAGGAATCAGGGTAGGTTAGGAATACTCATGGAAATAGCCACAATTAGTCATTCTGCTCCAATTTGTTACATCTGTCATTGTAACACTATGAGTAATTTGCCAAAGTGCCTCAAGGGGCAGGGAATTAAAATTTTAAATACATGGGTATTGACTTAAAGGGGTGTTTCAACAAGAATCAGCAAGAACCTAGGACTGGTGAGTGTGGTGCTGGCAAGGCAGAGACGTTGCATTTTTCTTCACTTCCAGAACTGCCCCTTCAGCAAGCAGAAATAACTGCTTCTGTAATGTTCTGAAAGGTGTAAAATAGCTGTACTGTGAGTTGTCTTTTTGTTCCCGTTTTTCTTTCCAGTAGCTAAGACTCTTCTGCTTGTAAAGAGGTATGTTCTTTCGTCACATAGTATTGGCTTGCTGCAGCTGTGTTCAATGCATAAAGGATTTTCTAGCTGTGTCAAGGGAAATGTTTGAAACATTGAAAAAATGTATCAATGAATGTTTAAATTCACTTGAAATAGTATCCTGAAATATGTGCCCTGTAAGTGGGATTATCCTCTCAGTGCATAGTTGTTCTGGTGCTCTCTGAAAAGGCAACTTAATGCTTTTCATTTTTCTTGTGATGTATAGTACCTTTAAGTGCCCTATTATGTAGTGCTGATTGATTGTTTGAAACAGTACTGAACCCATTTAGGTAATTTTGAATGTAGTTTCTTCCCTGAAGCTTGTGTTTGCTAGTGTACCTTTGGTGTCCCGGAGAAATTGTAAAGCAACTGAAATGGAGAAGAGGTTGATATTTTTAAGGCATTGTGTCTGAGCAGCTACTGATGAGGTCAGACAGTTAATTTCCAAGTTAGACATGTAAGCTTTTATTAGTCACACATGCCCAAACTTACTGGTTCAATAGACATCTAAAATGTACTAATTTTCTGGTATTTATAAATTATAGAAGAAATCCCATGATTTTTGCACTAATGGACGGTTTTGGATTAAGTTCTCATGAACTTGGCCACTCAAAGCCAGGGATTGGATGTTAAGAGATTTCCCTTTCTCCCTTCTCCAATGGCGTTTTTTTGTTTGACATAATCTTTTGCTCTGGCAAATACTTAGAATGTTATGTTTCATCTCAGTGGTAGTCAGTTTTCCCCTCTGTTTAACAGATCTGTTATCTTTTGTCCTTATGTTATATTCAGATGTGAAAACTTCCTTAAAACATAAAAATAATTCACAAATTCAGAATGATTCAACGCAAACTGCACTACTGTTTCCAAACAGAAGCTGTTCTAGTCAGTGCCAAATGGCGCATTTCACTGTTCTGTCATCTTGTTATTTTGTGCCAATGTCACAGGAAAAAGAGGTGAAATTTTACCACTGACCACTGGAGGCAATGGCTGCTCTTATTCGGATGGTTTATATTGAGCATGCTGAATTAAACTATGGTAGTGTGTATTTTTTCCAATCACTTAAAGAACTGTAAATTCTTGTTTAGTGAAGGTCTTGCTGAGAACTTTCTCCTCTATCTTCCTTGGTGACTTTCATCTCAGCTACTTGTGGGAAAAGGCCTAATATTTTTGTGTCAGTTTTATACACCTATTTGAATGCACGTTTTATACAAACTGTAGTTAAACTGTACAAAATGCTGTTTTCAGTACTAAAACTTGTCTGCACCAACAGACAGTTCAGGAATTTTTCTCTTTTCAGAGGTACTGAGCAAAGAAGGTCTTACTGGTTTTGAAAGCACTTGGGTGTTCTGGTAATTGAAATTCACTGAGAGAGTAATTCTAGTGCATGTCTGCTACTCTACAGCAAAAATGGCTCTCTTAATGTCATTGTTAATAGTTTGACTAGCCTTAATTAGATGCATATCTCAAAAACAGTTCTGTTAATACAGCAAAATGCAATTGTCATCTGTGCTTTAAATATTCAATTTTATTCTTTGCGAACTGTAGAGGTAGAATGAAAATCAGTTTATGACATGGTGTCTTTCTATCCTTAAGCACTTGAACCCTTTCTTTCTTTCGCTTTTGAGATGTCAGCTGTCTCTGGTGAGTTTTTTGCCATCAAAACATCAGTAGTTTCCAGCTAGGAGTGCCTATGTGTAGGAGGACTTCTTTGTAGCCATTGACTGAATGCTTCTATAGAGCTGAGCCATCTGAAAATTTAGTGGCATAAAATTGGATCGTTTCAATGACCCATTCTTTTAATGGGAAGTGTAATTTAAATAATTTTAGAAGGGCAGGTTCTATTTTAGAACACATCTACATTTGTCTTATCTTTTTTATTACAATGCGGTTGAATTCCACACTTACGATGTACTGTCATTCTGCTTTATAGAATATTGTAGTTTTATCTTCGAACATTCTATAGCACATTGGTATCTTAATGGCATATAACTTTAATGTTCCTTTAAAACTTACGGAGAAGCTGTAAGGTGCTTATGTAGCTGGGTTATCTAAATTATTTCAGTCCTGTAAAATTGAAGCAGTTGTTTAAAAATATTTGTTATATATTCCTGCCCTTTGCCATATTTAACACCTTTTTCTTTTAAAACACCAAGTCTGTCTGGTTAATAACCTTTTCTCATTTAGGTTCCTCAAAGCTATGAGCGCTCCCAGAATCGTGCTTACTTTTGACAAAGCACTGTGCTCATGTGATGGTGTGATATTTTTAATACCACATTTAATATTCTTTGCTAGTACTTACTCGTATGTAATGTGATCTGCTCCCATTTTCCAGAACATTAGTGCTAAACTCTCTAGGCTTTTAAGGTGTCATGACATGTATCCAATTGGAAAGATGAACTATTTCCTTCTGAACCTAACCTACTGCAAACAATGGATCTTGTTTTAGGAACTAAACTCTGCTCTAGTGGAAAGAGATCGAGCGATTTGTGAGAGGAATGAGTTACTGGAAAAATACTGTCATGAAGTGAAGGACAAAGCTGAGGCCCAGAAGGAACTTGATCAAGCTTGCAAGGATATAGAGACAGTGAAGGAAGAAAGAGATGTTGCCAGGAAAGAGAGAACTGAAGCTATCATCCAGAGAGACCATCTGCTAAGGGAATATTATCAAGCCCGTCAGGTATTGCAAGTCTTCACTGATACCTTTTACTTTATTTGCTTAGTTAGGTCCTTAACTTGCAAGAGAATAAAGGTCTAGGCACATTTTCTTCAAGTCACTCTAAAATACATACATGAGCACGTATGTTCTTTGAGACATACTGACAGAAATTCTTGTTTGGAAGAAATACAGTTGTGCTTCATATTAAGTTTCTGTTTGTAAATATAAAGAGAAGAAGTTTCCATTTTAACCAAATTATAGGTCAATAAGTCTGGATTCATTAGTTTCATTTTTATTTTTGAAATTAACCACACGCAGTTGTTTGCAAGCCCACAGCTTGTGGTGGGCTGTACTGTTGTAGTTGGCTTGTGTTATTGTGCTATAAGTTTGGAGTTTTCTCTGTGTATTTGTCTTACTGTTGTCACCATCTTTCTTGTTCAAAATAGAGAATTTTAGAGGGACAAGTTACCTTAAGAATAAAGTAATTCTTATCTAAAAGAAGTGTTAAATAAAAACTTTCTTTCAATTCCATTGCTCTTCAATACCATTGCTTTGGAATTAAGGGACCTGTCTGAATCCCGAATCTTGGGATTGTTGTTCCAGGGTAAATAACAGGTGTTAGTGCAGGAAATATGTGTTGTAACTGCATATAGTAATGTGTCTGATTTCTAAGTATACTTGTAGGTTTTTTTCTGTCTGCTGAGCAGAACAAGATTGAAATACAGAATGTCATCTCTGAAATATGAAACATTCACTGCTGTTATTTTGAAGCAAGGATTCTTATTTGTGTAGTTGTACAAATCTGTTTGCTACTGGATGAAGTGCATTACAACAGGTTTTATCTTTCCTACCACCCCCCCAGAGCTGCTGTTAAAATAAATGAATATTTTTCATGAAATCATAAGAATTGAATACGTCAGGCAACATACATATAGTAAAAGCTGTTTGTACATATGTACCTAAAAATTGTGCCTAAAATACTTATCTGTGTTTCTTAATTCCTAGATACAAGATTCTGCTACCCTAGACATAGAAAGAGCAAACAAAGAAATTGAAATGCTTCGGAAACAATATGAGGCAATGTCACAAGAACTAAAGGAAGCTGTCCAGGAAGCAGAAGTAGCCAAGTGTAGGAGGGATTGGGCCTTTCAAGAGCGGGATAAGATTGTTGCAGAAAGGGAAAGCATACGGTAAACAACTACTAGCTGGTACATGAGTGATCTCTGTATCACCTGGTGTGCACTTGATGCAGTTCTAGGATGGCTGGATTTGCTAGCACTTCCTCTGCATTAGCTGTCACACGGTGATTGTTTTAAAATGTTGAGGGCACCTTGCAAGATCTTTGATGTTTTCTGTGCTTTTAATAACCAAAATGTCTCTAGTAAACACCCTTGACTCTAACAGCACTGCTGCATAGGAATAGCCAATCATGCATTCTTTTAGGCATGCTGTACTAATAATCCTGCTGTAGCTCTAGTCCTGCCGATAATAGTTTACCTGTGGGGACATGCACAAAAAGTATCCAGTGTATTTGCTACTAAATATATCTAAAGAACTAAGGGAAAATACTTAAATAAGGGGTTTTTCTGCTAGTTTAAAGAAGATAAGTAAAAACAAGGTTCTGAAAGGGATGAAGAATCAAGTCCTAGCATATGTAATTTTTTTCTTCCTTATCCTTTTTTATTTTGCAGACAGATACCTTTTGAAACTACTTTTTGAAATTTTGCGTTAACTATACAATGTGGTAAAACCAGTTTACTTTAATAGGGTTTTAAGTAACTAGATTTAAACTTTTTTCTTTTGAAGAACTTTGTGTGACAACCTAAGGAGGGAGAGGGACCGGGCTGTGAGTGACTTGGCTGAAGCTCTTCGCAATCTGGATGACATGAGAAAGCAGAAAAATGATGCCATTCGTGAACTGAAGGAACTGAAGTATGTTAGAGAAATGATCAAACTGCATGAAAGTTTGTGATAAAAACTTTGTTTTGTTAGGTGTGTTCTTAAGTGAACCATATGTTGTTACAGCTGTAGGCAGCAGGCATTCATGTTATTGTGCGTGGAAGCATTGCCTCTATTTTTAGTTACCATGGAAATTATGCTGGACAGTATCAATTTAATCTTATTAATGTGACTCATAGTGTAAGTTTTGTCCTGTGGAGATACACTTAAACAATATTGGGATCCTTTCACTGAAGTCATGTTAACTGCAGTTTAGTTCCTCTCAACTGTTTACTTACTGGTTTATGGGAGAGGTTTTGCCATTAGTATTTATCATGCCCTACATACTGATGGAGCTCATCTGAGGGTGAATTAAAGGCATTTTGGAAGATGTGAAAAACCTAATAGTGAACTTAGTCGTGTAAAAATATTGCAAAAAATGTAAGACTTTGTTAAGACAATATATAGAAATGGAAAGTCAATTTGATAGCAGACCAAGAATATTGGAGAGACAGAAGCTGAAGGAAATTTTTGACACAGCTTGGATTTTTGATTTAGAAAACCAAATATAGCATCTATAACAATCATAGTATTATTTTTCAGTTTATTTAAAAGGGGGTTGTCTCTGTCTGCAAGTAATAATTTTCTTTGCCTAGGGAAAAGATGGAAAATCAATTGGAAAAGGAGGCCAGATTTCGTCAATTGATGGCCCATAGTTCCCATGATTCAGCCATAGATACAGATTCTCTGGAATGGGAAACAGAAGTGGTAGAATTTGAAAAAGACAGAGTAAGTAAAATCATACACTGCATTGTCTTGTGTATTGGATAGCTCTGAAGCCAATTATAATGTTTTAATACTAGGTAAGATTAAAAAGATGATTTTCATCTTTTTAGTTCTTTATTATTTGGCAAAGAACCATGTAAGTGTACATGCAGGTGCACATGGAGGCAGCAAGTGCAGTTACAGCTCCATAAATGTTGTTGGTAAAACAAAGCTGTTACAGACAAGCTTAGTAATTTTCTTCATATGTATTATAACTAAAAATAGTTCCTACATCTAATGTTGCAGGGTACCCAGGTCCATCTAGCATAGGGTTCTTAAGTTTGTGATTGGCTGTAGACATGGCTGTGCTAAGGCAGCCAGAACTTTAGATGTGAAGGAAACAGTGATATTAGAGGCCAATCTTTTACTCTTACAGGCAACAACACTTAAAATCTATGCGTAAAATAGTTTTACACTAAGCTATTTCTTCTACTTTTGCTCAGATATGCTGGTTAGAAATTTTAAAGTATTAAAAGTACTTATTCATGGTGAACGTGTATTTTAGGGCAATGTTACTTTTCAGTTTGAAAATCTGGGATGAAAGGAGATGCTAATCTCTTGCTTGTCTGTAGAGGAAATTAAATCCCTTTTCTATTTTAGCATATTAAGTAAAGTTCTTATGTTTAGCAATCCAGATAACCTCTACTTCCTCTCATATCCTAGCAGTATTTTTCTCCATATAATTTCACTTTTTTTCATTGTAGTCCAGAATTTTTATTTTACTGCTATGTATGTAATTCTTGTATGTTTTTCTGTTTGAAATGTTTGGCTGGTACATCACATTTGTTAGTGTTAATGCCAGAGGACACCTATAACTAATGGAATTGGGAGCTTATATATTTACGTACAAAAAATAAAAACTTGCCTGGTGCAGGAACCCTGTAAATGTAAGTACATAGTGCAAACATGCAGTAATGCCTCTTGCTAACAGACACTGTTTGCCAGTGCAGTTGAATCACTTGGCATTAATATTTACTAGGATGATATGGACTTGAAAGCACTTGGTTTTGATGTAGCAGAGGGTGTGAACGAGCCATACCTCCCTGGAGACTGCGGGATCTTCGTTACCAAAGTAGACAAAGGAAGTATTGCAGATGGTCGGTTAAGGTAGGGTTTGACTTTAGAAGATACCTGTCTTTTGTTGGTCATAATAAACTAAATATGAGAAATTGTCTTCCTTATTTTCATTTTTGAAGTTCTTTTTTTCTTTATCATTTGCCATGTGTATATTAGTAATGTTGGTTGGGAAATCACACTGAGAAGACCAATGCCTAAAAGCGTTACAGAAAGTAAACACTGGTTGACTCAGCACTGAAAATTCAACAGGATTTGAAATATTCTTTTGTTGCATTGTGCCCCATTTACTCCATTATTATCTCCTCAAATCTAGATCTATTTATTTAAATTTTAGGAAAGACTTGAATGTAAGTTTTTGAGGGAGGGCAAGAGAAAAGGAGAGTAGAGCAAGGGATCATTTGGAACCATCTCCTATTCTTAGTGTTGATAGCAGCTTTTTAGTAACTCTTCTCAGTACGAAGAGTTGCTTTTAAATAAGAAGTAGTCAGTAGTGATTTAAGGATATACTTTTCCTAGTGAAGTGCAGGCTAGCAGTCCTGGTTTTCATTTAGCTGCTATTTAATGCTATTTCAGGAATGGGTAACTCCAGGTAATGAAGGATGAGTTTGAGATCAGCTATTTTGCATGCCTTTTCATGGAACATTATTCATGTGCTGTGTCCGGCTAAGTGTGCTTATAACTGACCAGCCTAATTCTGTTTATCTACCAGAGTGAATGACTGGCTGCTGAAGATAAATGATGTGGATCTTACCAATAAGGACAAAAAGCAAGTTATAAAAGCTGTTCTGAATGGAGGAGGTGTTATTAATATGGTGGTTCGAAGAAGGAAGTCTTTAGGTGGGCGAGTGATAACACCTCTTCACATCAATGTTTCTGGACATAAAGGTAATGACTGTAATGGATGGATGTAAATGGCACATGTTTGTTCAGCCAGATAAGGCTTGACATAAAGGTACATGTTCTCTGAGCCTTTGTTTAACTCACACTGACACTGTTATGACCTCCTAGATAGGGGTTTTCATTAATTTTTTTTTAACAAACCAAGAATGCTGTTATTAATAATAGCTTCATTCTGTAAGTACAGGTTTTCTTTTTGTCCTTGGGTAGGTTTTAGTTGATTTTTTTTTTTAATACTTGTCTCTAGGTAGCTGCCTGTTGGGAATGTTCCTGGGAGTGTGAACAAGTCTGTTAAACCCAGTTACCCCATCTTTGTGTGATTATATTAATTTTTGGGATACTCAAAATCCTTGTTTTCCCTGTCTTGTTATTTCTTTGAAAGGGTTTACTGAAATTGAAATTCATTTGGATTGGTAGTCATATTTCTTTCTTGTGCAGGCAGGTCAGCCATGCCATTTGAGCAATATATTTGAATTGCAGAATCAAATTCTTTTTTGTGTATTTCAGATAGTGGGGTCAGTCTAGAAAATGGAGTATTTGTTGCTGCTGTTGTGCCTGGAAGCCCAGCTGCCAAAGAGGGTTCCCTAACTGTGGGAGATAGAATAATTGCTGTAAGTCTTAATAATGCATTTGCCTTTTTAAATTTTTTTTTCTTTTTTTAAGTTTTATCATGGATGTTACTCTTTAGGACCCCAGCATTCCAATTAGCTTTTTACTTCTGCAATATTAAGTCCTTTTTGTAAATCCTCTGAATAGTTATTCTAAATGTTTTCGTACGCTGAGTGACGAATATAATGTGCAGATTATTTCCTGAGTTCATATGAGAATTTTTGTCAGAAGCATTAGCTTATTCTTCACACTTGTCTTATATATATATATATATATATGTATATATATATATATATATGAAATGGTAACTGTGATTCTTATATTAACTAGGAAAGGTCAGTTCCAAAAAGGCATCCCTTTATTGGATGAGAGGATTCTTGTCCTGTAAATGTTGGTACCACAGCTGTACTCTGTTTTGGGGAGGAAGTGTGTCCCTGAGTGCATTTGCAGCCTTACAGGATGGGTGTGGTTTGTGCACTGTGAAAGGGAAGGTCGTTGCTGGTGGTACAGAGGGCAGGGGTTTTACACTGTGTCCCTGCAGGAATAGCAGATTGTACTTAGGAGTTTTCTGTTCTTCACTCTTGAGGAAAGCACAAACATCAACCAGACTTCAGTCATGTATACATGTGTAGAGTAGTGTTTTCTTTGTCTCAGAGATACACTACCTTAAATCCTCCCTACCTATTACCTTTGATTTACAGACGTCTGTTGTGGTTTCTTTTGTGTATAGATCAATGGCATTGCACTAGATAATAAATCGCTTACTGAATGTGAAGCTCTGCTACGAAACTGTAGGGATTCGCTAACTCTGTCACTCATGAAGGTGAGTAGCAGAAGCTCAATTTGCAGAATTCTCTTGAACTTATACAGAATTATTCTAGTTGTTCAGGGAAAAGTATATAAAAAAAAAAGGTATATCAAAATGGGAAACCGACAACCGTCTGGATACATTTCACTGGTGGTACACTCCCTCAACTACTACTATTTCCAAAGTAAGGCTCATGTGCCATCTGGTAGGAAATGAGACTGACTTACTGTGTTCTTTCCCATTTGTTTGCTGGTCACATGAAATGAGTGCTGCCACAATTGCTTGCTGCTTCTTGGGTTTTGCTTCAGAGCTGCAGCACTTTTGTATGTGAAAGATAAACTACCTGCTGACGAAAGAAAGGTAGCTTTTAGTCAGGAGGGTGTTGTGCAGAAAACTGAACTTTTGCTGTCATGAAGATTAAGTACAAAGCTTTGTTTTTCAGGCTTGTTTCTATAAAAGTATTATTCTGGTTTTGAGTTTAGAATCCCGTTATTTTGGGCCTGTCAAATGGATTTTGAGAGTCATAATTTCAGATCTAGAGAGCTTGAGGTCTTAAGAAAGTAAGATGATTAAATGTTTGAAGGGAAATGGACAATGAAAGTTACCTTAATGGCATCACTTATCAGAGGCAGAAGTAGAATGCAGGTCCCTTCACTTGAGTACTTTTGCCACCAGGTGGAGTTGCCCTTGGGGAATTGTTCTGAAAATGTTACAAAAATTTTTCTAGCTTCATTTTAACTGGTGTTCTGTGCTTTGAATTGTATGGTATTATTAAGTGTATATTCAGGTATATGTAAATCAAGGAGGCTATGATATGAGTCATACTAAACAGAAATCAGCCACAATAATAAGGTGATCACATGTGGTTTTTGTTTTAGGTTTTTCCTCAGAGTTCATCTTGGAGTGGTCAAAATATATTTGAAAATTTGAAGGATTCAGAAAAAATATCAAACTGTAGAGTTCATGCATCAGAGATACAAGCACAAAATAAAAGAAATCTGAAACTCAACAGCTCAACCCAGACCGACATTTTCAATCCCGACATGATGGATGGCAAGAAGGACCAGAGTGATCAGGGCAGTGCTCCATTTTGCGATCACAAACCTTTCCCCAATAACACATTACGAGTAGACTCTCGTAGGAGCACAGTGCACAGTTGCCACAGTAATTCAGAACACAGTCTCAGCTCCTTCAGCCCAGAGACATACGGGGACCAAGGCTATGGAGCTGTTGACTTGGAGAACAGGAGGCTGCCCTATGAACCTACAGGAACTGACTGTGTGATGGTTGAGACAGCGTTTGACAAAGGACATGGAACTAAGCACAGTGGTGGTACCTGGCCAAAAGTCATGGTTAATATCTCAGCAACAGAAACAGAAAAGTTCTCTGTGTACAAAAAGCCAAAGCAAAGAAAATCTATCTTTGACCCTGATACTTTCAAAAGGCCACCAACTCCTCCCAAACTGGAGTACCTTTCCCCTAATCAGGTGACCGGCCATTCACCTCAGCCATCAAAAGCCGAAGTGGCTTCAACTCCTCCAACTCCTCCTAAGAGAAGTGACTCTATTAAATTTAAACATAAACAGCAGGCAAGCTCTGCGTCAGAGTCTACGGTAACAGCAGGATCACCACCCACCAGCCCAGCCACTGCCCAAGCTCCAGTTTCCTTGGCACTTAAGCAAGACTCTGCTACACTCAAGGGGCGCAGCAGGAATGCTGGGCATTATTATCGAGAGGAGGGAATTGACTGCACTCATCTATCTTCAAGGAAATCCTGTGAAGATGACATTGGCTTTCAAAGAGTTGAAGAGCCAGAGATTAAAAGACCAAGGCCAAAATCTGCTCCTGCTCTGAGACATAAAATGACCCCTGTGCCCATTCCTAACCCTGCACTTCAGGTAGAAGCTTGAAGCACAAAACTAGAAACCTTGAAGTGTATTAGCAGTGTGGTTTTGGGTGCCCAGTTATGTTCTGGAGCAGGAGAAGTATAGCCTGTCCTCAGAATCCAGGTCCTCTGAACTCGGGCTCAGTTGGCACTTGGCAGTATCACAAAATACAAAACAAATGTGTGGAGTTCCAGTATTTAACAGGCAGTGGTGGCCACCAAACAGAAAGATAGGATTCTGCTTAGCTGCCATATCTTGGGTTTTAGTGCTGCTTGTTGGAACATCTGGGCTCTTGTATGTTTTTGCCAATCTGAAAAGACATAAATAAAAATGCAAAGCATCAGCTTTAGAAAAACTGAAAATGGGGTCTCTGAAGTTTTACAAAAGTCAGATTGGTTGTCCAGATCACTGTACAATTTAATGGAAGAAGGTGTACCATCCATAGTGTTGGGTTTTTGTAATTCTTTGTGTGTCTAAGTGATTTTGTGCATCTTAGCTGAAATTCAGAGGGTATTAGGCCCATTAGACTATGAAGGTGAACTGTTTATTAGAATATGATGGAAGTTCAAAATCAGCATATAATTTGTTAGAATAAACAACCCAGCTGAGAAGATGGGGCGTTATGTCTTGACAGAGTAGCTGGAAGAAAAATTTTTTGTGCTCTGGGAAGTACCTATTTAGATGAGTGCATTATATAAAGTGACATAATCAATAATGTTGTTTCAGGTCCACTGCCTCAGATTTGCTCAGCTGGCAGATTGAGATTTTTTTTTCCCCCAACTGAAAACCGAATTTTGTGGAAGTGTTATTTTTTTTAATGCAATTACATCATAATGACTTAGCATTTCATATTCTTTTACCTTACTTGTTTATACCTGGATAATCCCAGCCAGTTCACAGAGTTTTAGAAGCAATGCAGATGGCAGAGCTGAATGGGAAGTAGTGCAGGGTTAGAGCCATATCCTGCAACAATACTGGTATAAGAGAACCGTTGGAAGGTTTTTATACTTTTTTTTTTTTTTTTGGTCTGCTTTTATTGTGTTTTGTCTGCTTCCATTCCTTACGCATTCCCAAACATTTTTAGGAAAAGTAGTTATGGAGAGCTTTAGGCATCTGTGTAAGCACTGCTCAGCAAAAATAAAAACATGCCTGTATTACCAGCACTGCTTCCAGCACATTCAAAAAAACCCATAGTCCATACAAGCTACTGTGAAGAAAATTAACTCTGTCCCAGCCAAAACCAGCACAGCAAATGACAGAAAACCATAAGGGTTTAATTTTGTAGCTGTAATCAGCAGCCTTGGTCTGAAGAGCAGTATGGCTAAGAGAAAGGTCACCAGTTCTCATCAAGAACTGCACTGCAAGAAGTGAAGGAGGGCATATTCTAATGTCATATTTTAGCACATGTTTAACAACAAAACAACATCAAGATATTGCGCACATTTGAATAGGGGGTGTTTGCTTTATGTAGAATATCAAGTTGACCTATTAGCTCTGATAGACCCATTCTTCGTTGGAGTGCATTGTCATGAGTATATACATTGCCCTGGTTATAACTGTAGTAATATTTGTAATAGTGAGAAATGAGTGAGGGAAGAGTTGCCAGTTGTGGCAAGGACACGTGTAGGTGGGGACTTACGCCCAGGGAGATTTGTTAGCTGGAACAGAGTGGGTGGTTTTGGCACTCACTGTTGAAGAGACCAAAAGGATACATGGGGACATATTGCAGTTCCTTTGATGTACTGCCCAAGCTATGTTACAGGTGTCAAGTAGGTGTTGGTTCAAGGTAGAGAAGAAAATTATATAATATAATCGCAATGACTTTTTTTTATTTTGTTTCTTTAAGGTTACTTTATGTATTAGTTAATTTTTGTTTCTAGGATTAAATTAAAACTAGGTTCTATGATTCTTTTTTATTTTTCTTCTCTTTCCCCATCTGCCCTGAAAATAGGCAGAGCTTTGTAACTCTAAAGTTGTTGGCTGGAGAGCACAGGTGATACTGTGCCTCAAAATGTGGACATGATTTACTCTGAAATTTTTTTCTGGTGGAATTGCCCTTGTCCATTGCAACTACATCAGGCTGTTGTGACAGTAGTGCCCAGTCTGCATACATTCACTCCTGAAGTAGTATTTGTAATAGCAAAATACAATTTAGTTTGATTTGTAGGCATATTGGGTGTTGTCAGTTTACTTAGATGTGTATATACACAGTTAATTTTGTATACTTCCATAAGCTGATAAATTTAGGTGTACTTTAATTCCTGAGTAGTAGGTGGAACAATTACTAGTGCAGACATGAAAATGATCAAGTACTGGTTCTAAGAAGGTACCTCTGCCTTTTAGAGGCTTTGTGCTCTCAGTAACTCTTCATTTAATTAAAATACTGCTATCATAAAAACTGTAAGTACATTTTCAATAATTATTTTTCACTTTTTACATGCATCAGTCTCATATTTTGTGTTGTACATTTCAAATGTGTGAACGCCATGTGCTGAGCCCTGCACTTGCAGCTCTCCTGGATCACTGTCAGTATCTGAGCTATTCTCATGTGCTCTTAACTCACCAGTGTCTACTTGTTATATACAGAACAGAAGTTGTGAGGTTCTAAAACCTGAATTGCTTGTTGAGAGAAGAGAGGTTACTCCACATGTATCTGAAAATGCAGGCTTAGAGGAAAATGCTTTCTGGCTTTTTAGCCAAATCTTCTATAGCAAATACTTGCAGCAATAGCGGCTGAAATACCCTGCGAAAACGTTATTTTAAAGGAGAAATGTAACTGGGTAAATACTGGGTGTTTCACTGAAGCAAAAGATATCAGTTAAATTGCAAATACTGGCCTAAAAAATTACAAAATAATTAAAAATAATAACAAAGTAGGATGGAGGAAAAATGGATAGAAGGACATCATTGAAAGACAAAGGTTTAAGAAGCACCATGGTGGCACGTTCTGGAATGGATACTTGAAAGTTTGATGTCACTTATTGTTCCACAGTTTGGCTATTTTACTCTTTCAAATCTCCAACTTCCTGTATTCTTATTTCTGTGTTCTCGTAGGTGCAGAAATATGCTCCAGCTAGTGAGGAGCATCTGTCTCCAGAGCTACAGGAATGGGCACCATATTCTCCAAAACGTTCTGCTAGGCACAGCGATGGCTTTGTGCCTGCTGCCTTGTACCCTGGCAGCATGTCAGCAGGTGAGTGACAGAACTTAACTGCTTTCTAGGAATGCCCCAAGGACATATGTTGGGGATTAGTCAGTACTTCTGTACTTAGTTAAGTACAGAAGAAACACGACACAGGAAACATATTTCCATGGTCTGTTGTAGTCTGAACATGGTGTGCTCAGCTTTTGGACTGTAAAGAAGTGAAACCTGTTTAAAAATCACCAAGGAAGCTGCGCAACTTCTGGCTGAAGGATTTGTTTTCATCAATTTCGGTGCAGAGAGTTTCTCAGTACATTAGTGCAGAACAAAGTGTAGCTTGTCCATTAGGGGGACAAGTAAGATTTCCAGTATTTTTGAAAGTAAATGGAGATATCCCAGACTTTAGCTCCTTCATTTCTGAAATACTTCTAAGGAAAAAGATCTTTTATTCAAGAAGTGAAACATATTAAGTTCTACCTGTTGGAAATATCTAGGGTATCTGACATTGAGTGACCAAACTGACTGTGATCCTAATCTAAATGAAAGGTTAAATGTGAGTATGTTTGAGGTATTAAGATACTGAAGAGGGGACTCACAAGAAGCTCAATATATTCAGTATAATCAGGTGGAACAGAAAACACCATTTTGTCTCAGTTGATCAAACAGTTGTTGATATTGAAGTTCATGTTAGCAGGTTTTGAATTGGCACTGACTAAATGAAGTGCTTAAGGAGGTAATTAGGATATTGTATGCTAGTTAATTCGAAATAGTCAAGAAGCATTTGGTAAATGCGTTGTCAGATAGTTTGCTCACTCTTTAGTGTTTAATCTTAGATTTCAGTTTTCAGCAGTTGTGTGCTAATCTTAAATTTCAAATCAAGGTGATACTGATTTTTATGAGTTTATCCTCTCTTCTTGTAAAGCCCCAAACTCCTGTAAGTTCTAGAAATTATGGAAGATTTTATTCTAATTGGAGAATTAAGGTAATAATCTGTGCATCTGGACAATGGAGAGTTTCAAACGATGGTGTTCCAGTCAGTTTTCAGAATGTAAAGACATGCTCAAGAGTATCTCAGACCAACAAGCTGTTTTGCTCTTCTTTGATTTCTTTTACTCTTCTCTCACTTTCTCTCTGTCTCAATGGTAGTTGAAAAAGTGTTAAAAGGCATTATTTCTAACCTTGTAGTTAACTTTTATCTTAGCATGATACTTTTGCACAATTACTGAGTCGAGTCAAACCTGCTTTAGACAGTATTAGACAATAAGAGTCTATGTCTTGAAATGAGAACAAGTTTTTGCTGTTGTGTTCTATGCTACCAACTTATTTAAGAGAATATTAGACTTTGGTTTAGTACTGAAGGATGAGTGTATTTAAAAGAACAGCTTGAGTAGTAAGTTTCAGAAATAAATATTGAAATACTAGAATTTAAAGTTATGTTAGAAGGCGGACTCTTTGAGGCAACAAGAAAGAGAGGAACCAGAATAATTTTAGCTGAAGTCAGTTCAGGTGCCAAATAGAAATGTGCATGCTGGTTGGATGACTAAATGCAGAATTTTCATTCCTGGATAAAAATACTCTGTACTTGAAAACAGAAAATCTTTTTATTTACTAGCAGATATTAAAATCATATGCTGTGAATGGCTTCATTTTTGGTAATATAATTACTGACTCATTACAGAATTATAAACAAGATTTTAAACATGCGTGTATTATCAAAAAGGTGTCATATGGTGCTTAATAATGTATTTGTATGCTAATATTTTTATTTATCATACACATAAATGTTATAATACATAATTGTAAGATATTAAGGTATATTTTAAATCTGTGCTTTATATGCTAATAGTGTTGATAAGAATATGCTTTTTTCATCTGAAGCAGGGACAGTACCAAGAAGTTTAGCACCATGTCCTGCAGTGACTGCTGTTATGAGAAATCCAGTCTATACTGCCTGGAGCCATAGAGTTCACACCAGCAATTGCCCATCAGTTGCCAGCCAAATATGTCATCAGCATCTGCATCCCAGGTATCTTTAAATTTATATCTCCCTAAAATTTTGTTTTCATTAGGATGAAATTGTTTCTGGTAGTTTAGTAGACTGCAGAGTAAAACACACTGCTGTTGTGTGTTATTTTGATCCAGCGTTCTCATAACCATTATTGCATTATTAAATGCATTATTATTGCGTATAAATGATGTGCCAGTTGCTTTCATGTCTTTCAGTAACTGATGGATTAGGTTTTTCTCTGCCCCACTGACTGATACTGACAAAGAAATTAATTTTTTTAATTAACTGATTTCTAATATTTTTTCTTGTCATTGCCCAAATAAAGTTTTCTCCTCTTTTATAGTACTTCAAGGCTATTTTTCTGCTGGGTTCTAGTAATTCATAAAATGATGGGTCAATGTGAAAGTGGGAAGGAGAGAAGAATTTATTTTATTCAGTAGCACGGGGACTACAAATTTTGTTTTGGCCGATTTCTATTTGCTGAGGTTCTTTGCCCAGTTCTAACTGTTGTCCTGTTCTGCTTTTCTTTTGATGTAGTTCCCAGCATCAAGGTCGCCTGAGTTTGGACCTAAGTCATAAACACTCCAATGACTACTCTGAAAATTCACGTACAAGAGCATCTCATGGCTCAAATTCATTGCCATCTAGTGCCAGACTTGGTAACTAGCTTTGCTGATTTATTTCCTGTGGGACTTCTGTATATTGGAGAAAATTATAAATGGGAAACTCCTTAAGTACCCATGTTATGGCATTGTCATTGTTGGCAAAGCCTAAAAGCTTCTAGTGTTCCTTTGCTTCATTTCTTATGGGTTTATGACTAAAGGTGTTCCCTGGAAGTTGCTGTGTTTAGTTTGTATTTCACACTGTCTTTGAAATGGTCCATGTGTGTGAGGGATTCTCCTTTCCATGCCTATTACTCTTTAAAAGTATCCTTAGAGAGATGGGAGGCAGGGCCAAAGGTTGAGGTTCAATGAGTTGGCGAGAAGAAAGAAAAGGAGAGAGCCTCCTGAACAAAAAGTCAGGGATGACTAATGGCCAAATGTAAACTGTATTCTTGGAAAATTATGCTTATGTTAGTTGATTGACATGTAAGCTTCTTTTTATGCCTAGCCTAATGATACCAAAGCAAATGCATACTTTGTAGAAGTGACATTTCAACATTTTAGATTTATTTAAATTTTTAATTATGTAGTAACTGGGGGTTTTGTTCGTGTTTGTGTTCCTGTGTTCTGTCAAAGACTGAGCAGAGCATGGTAGCTTTATAAGCACAACAAAAAAGGGCATAACAATTTGCAACCAGTATCAGTGATGATGTATTCATCTAAGCAGAATGTAATGAGAATATTTTAAATGCCCTTTGCAAAGTCCCATGGATTCTTAGTGAACAGAGATGTTAGATTCTTGCTTGGACTTGGAGTAAAGTTTAACTTCATAGGAAAATAGCCAAAATATTTTTTCATACAAGAATGAACAGTGCATATATACTGTATAGCTGCATTGTACTCTGTATATACTGACTGTGCAATCAAGATAATTTGCTACAATTACGATATTCACAATTATGAGGGTAATCATCAAAACTTTTGCCTTGATCATTTAGAGGCCATTTTAATGCTCATTGAAGAAGTATTATCTAAATGTACTTTTTTGTTTAATGTAGTTGCTTTTACTTCTGTAATTTTAATGTCTCCTTGTTTTAAAAATAGGTTCTTCGAGTAACTTGCAATACAGAACAGAACGAATTAAGATCCCTTTAACACCAAGATATCCAAGGTCCATGATGGGCTCTGACAGAGGTGAATTATTTCATAAGTAATTTTAGTCATACTGTTTTCGGTATAACCAATACAAAGTCCTTGCAGTTGTTAAATCAGGTTGCGCCACAATCTAAGTAGGACAATTTTATTAAGGTTACAAAATCTGCATTTGGCCGGGGAAGAAAAAAGGAAGATAAAAGGAAAGAAACTTTCACTAGAAAGGTGTTTTCTACTGATAGTTGACTCGAGTATGTGGCACACTGAGTAAAAGCGCAGACAAAAGTAAGGATAAGCATTGCTGTATGTTTTATAGTTGTCATTTCTTCTGGAATGATGCCTTAAAAATTTTAACAGACTTGTATTTCTTTTTTTATTCTTTAGGTATATTATTTGCTTACTGTTGTATCACTGATTGTAAATTATACTTTGAAATGCAGTGAAAATATTCCAGTACTTCACTCAAAATTGCTTGGTGGAAGATGTTTAAAGACAAGCAGTAGTTGGAGTGCTGTAGAATCAGGAGTTTGCTGTCAGTAATCAGCAACTCTTTGCTGCCATCATCACTCAAATGTTCTGCAGCTTTAATGTATCGTGTGCAGTGCTTTTCGTAACTGGGCAAATACAATTCTTAAAAATAGCTTTCATTTGTGATTAATAATTTGAGTTTATTTTCTCTAGTTTTTCAAAGGAAGCAAAGGGAGTGTCAGGGCACTTGTTTGATAGATTACATAGGGGGGATACAACCAGGGTAAAGATGCAAACTAAGTCATGTCAAGCTTGTCTGAAATTTCAGAGCTTTCCTGTCCCTGTGTAGGATTCATGCTTGGGTTCTGTTATCTTTTTCAGGTGTTGCAGAATATATCTCCTATGTAAAGGGAAGGGCTGCGCATAAATATTTTATTTGGAAACAAACCTACATGTTAGATTTTTATTTTACTTCTTTCCTGTCTTTTATTATTTTTCTTTAATGTGCTTTTCAGACATGCTCATGGTGTAGCTTGTCTGTAGCTTGTCTCCTGTTGAAAATGGCAGTAGTTGTTTACACACTTAGAGAGGACGGATTTAACACAGAGTCATTAAGGACAGTAAGTTTGCACTGTCTGAAGTGAGTTACCTGGTCTGCCTAAGCCCCTTACTTGACTAAAGATAGTGAACAGACAGTCCTCTTTCTTCTCTCAGATGTGTGTGGTGTCTTTCACTGTGTCTGGCTAGATCTGCCAGCTCACAAGAGATGCAGGATACTAAAACTCAACTGTTGACTTTTCCTAGGCTCCTTGTCACACTCTGAATGTAGCAGTCCCAGCTTGATAACTCCTCCCCAGTCACCTCTTAACTTGGAAACGTCTTCCTTCACCAGCAGCCAGTCTCAGAACTCCCTTTCTACATTACCTAGGATTTCCATTAGCCCCGTATCTGTTGGAGAACGTAGAAAAGATAGGTAAGGTCCCCAGGTTTTTTGTTTTTAATATAAATGTGTCTGAGGAAATTTTGTGTGTTTATTAGGCTGAAGCAATGTGAACATTTAATTTAAATCACAAATATATAGGTGCAGAGGTGCATCTCAGGTCCTATTATGAAATCTTTTCATTTTCTTTAGAAAGTATGTAAGAGATCTTTTTGTGGATTTTAAGAATAAGTGATTTCATAAAGGTTTTGTTTCTTCCATGTTAGATTAATGGCCACACTAAGTAGGAGCAGTCTAAATTGGAATACACCCTTTCAGCTCAACTACCTCACATGCTTATTTATGATAGCCTCATTCTGTACTCTGGAAATCTAAACAAAATTAAGATTTAGTAACATCTGATAGCTAAATATCAGGTGCTTTTAGCATTGCAGAATATGTGCTCTAACCACTGTGCCTTGATTCCATATAAACAGATAACATGAAAAATTGAGAGCATAACTGTGGAAGAACATATCCATATGTACAAATGCAGTTTTACTGCTCTGACTGATCCCTTTGGCTGTACCTGACCACTGCTAGTAATAGCATTTAGTATATGTGTAGCTGCTTGTAGAATTTGAATCTAACATGATAGCTTTCTTAAAAACATGTGCTTTGTGTTTAATGACTTTATATCTCAGAATGAATATTTCAAAAATACATTGCTTATAGTATCAGTCTTGGACATCTGTTTTCATTTTATCATGATCTGGCTAGACCGAATAATGAAAAAGTTCACACAAATTCAAAGCATAGAACAGCAAGACACAAATTTGAATCAGACTTTTATTTCCAATAAGGCAGCTCAGTGCCATTCTGGCAGTGTAAAGGAGCTCCAGTGTGTTGAAATAGATTACATTTATGTGGACTTCAAGACCTCTTTGTATGCTTAATTTATGTAAAAACACTGACCACAAAAAATGTGAATGGTAAAGTAATAAGGATATTCTGTATTTTAACTTTTCTAGTAATAATAAAAACTTATTCATAAAATGTTATATGCAACTTCTGTTTTCTTTGAAGAATTTGTGACTAAGCTATTGTAGCAATTCTAGAAAGTTTTCTGTACAAAGAACAGTGTTATTCTGAAAGGAAATGTGAAGAGGTTTTTGTGAATTTTCGTTCTTCCTTACTTCAGTGTGACTTCTGTACTACATACACTCAACTTGTGTTCTTGTATAAATGTTCCTCTGACTGTTACTTGCAAATTCCAAGTCAGAATGTCTTTTCTCTTTCACATGACTAATGATGTGAGTGTTCAGCTGAACAAGCTGGGGTTTTGACACTCCTATATTTTTGTGTCTTTGAGCACAAGATACACGTTCTGATCTCTGAGAAATAACAATTTTTGTTAATGTTGAACAGATTATTGAAGTACATCCAAGTTCCAGCCCCATCACTCCTGCTGTGCTTATGTGTAGTCTGAATTGACTTTCTAAAAACAGTATAATTATTATGTTTGGTAGTTTGTTTTTAAAACAAAACAAATCAAACTAAGAAACAGTTCTCAGTTTAGGGAAATAGCTACTTAAATCTATCCTAAGAAATGTTTACATTTTTGGGGGTTTTATAAGTTTCTGTTTCCCACAAAATACAAATAACTCACTTTGCCTTTCCCCAGATAAAATTAATAATAATATAGATTTTAAAAATCCATGGTTTTTTCTGTTGATTTTAATGAAAATGAAAATTAAAAGATCTCATCAATTAAGACTTTTTCTCTACTCCATGTCTAGTGATTCTGGCAGGCAGTCTGAATATTATAGAAAACTGCTTCACTTGGTTTTGATAACACTGCTTATCAAGTAAAACATCTTTTTAATGTTATAATTATTTTTTACTTTATTACTGATTTGCTATACAGGCATAGTTATCTGTCATTCTGTACTTACTAGAATTCTCAGATAGGATCCCATGTGATTGGTATAGGTTTGATTCTTTCTTATTCCAGTACAAACCAAACAAATTAAAAATGGATGTGGTAGATGAAAAAGCAGAAAAGTACAATAAACAAAGCTCAGAAAGAGCTTAGTTTTTAATGAGATAATATACCTTAGTAAATTTTGGGACATGTGGGAACTTCATATAACATTGCTTACATGCTCATAAGTGACTGAAGAAAAATCAGTTTTCTGCACATTATCAGAATTTAGTTAATTTAGGTTACATGCAAAAAAATGTGAGTATCAGTACTAAGTTGATTATATTGGTAAGCAACTGCTGAGGGCATTATCTCTAACAGTGATGTAAGATGACTGTGTTCCAAGCTTGCATTCATGTCAGCAGCCAACAGTTTTTATCTCATATGCATTAATAAGATGGCAAACTATTATGCCTCTGCTGCAGAAGGCTACCAAATGGATCCCTTCAAAGACTGGCAATATGCATAGTTATGAAACAATGTCCCCTTCCCTCTGCCCTCAGCCCCAAATCCTACTTTTCCCAAAAATACCCTTCCTCAGCCTCACTCACTTCAGTGGTAGTGAGTGAAGCCCAGTTAACTCTTCTCATCTCTGAACAGCACAATAAAATAGTTCAAGTAGTTGGCACAAATTAGAGAACGTCTCTATGGCATAATTAAATGCTAGGAAAGAAAACATTGAAATTAATGCATTTCAAATGCAGTATAGTGGTATTAAAATAAAAAACACACCACACCTAGTGCCCAAGCTGTTTCATTCACAGTGAGCTCAACTGTTAACACCTGGTGATGCCTCTTGCTGTGTAGACATTATTAAGTTTATAATAGTAAAAAACAGGACTTTTTAGAAGGCTGCTGTTTGTTTATACACATCATGAATGGACTGGCCACATTTGTACAAGTGGATACATCCCAAATATGGGGGGAGGAAAGGGGAATGTGCCAGGGTTTTCTTTTGTATAAGCCATTTTCTTGTTATACTTACTAGTGTCTTACTACTGTTTGTCTTGTTCTAAGTGTTCTTGTCTTCACAAATCTTCTACATCTTTCAGATATCTGTTCCGTAATAGGTCTTTTCTGAGAATCCCTGTGGCTCCTAGGCCTAGGTTCTCATCACTAAGGAGTTTGAGGTTGGCCTGATCTAAGGTTGTCCTTCTCGAGCAGTATTGCGCACTTTGTGCTTTTTTTACGTTTGGATAATTGCCCTGAGGAGAATTTGCATGGTAATTGTAATGCTACCATGCAAACTGCTGTCTTAATGGCTTGAGTTTGCAACTCCTTAATTTTCATTACTAATTCATGTTTCCCAGCATACAAATATGAAATATGATATTTGTGCTTTGTTGTCCTTTGGTTTACCACCTTATTATTCATTATGTTTATTTTCACTGGCAATGAAGACTCCCAGCATTTGTATTTGTGACATACCCTTCTGGAATACGGTTTGACAATGACATATTATATACAGTGGTTCAATTCTTTTTATATAATATGCATCTGGAAGTTTCTTTCCTATCAACATCATGACCATACTATTTATATTTACCATAATTTTTAGAGCAGTCATGTACCTGGTATACATTTACTTCTGCCCCTGTACATTGCATGGTGCTAAGGGAATGCATTTAAGACAGTTGATAGTTAGTGGGGTTTTTTAAGTAACTGTTTGAAGCTATTTTATTATTACAGTTCAGACAGGCATAAAGATTGCATGTAACTTTGATATTGTGGTGGTTCAAGTGCAAATTTTTCCAAATCAGTTTTAACTATCTCCTCTAAAAGGCCGTACATGGAAGAGCCACGCCATGTTAAAGTGCAGAAGGGTTCTGAGCCACTCGGGATCTCCATTGTGAGCGGAGAAAATGGTGGAATATTTGTCTCTAAAGTAACAGGTGGGAGCATTGCCCATCAAGCTGGCCTTGAATATGGTGATCAGTTACTGGAGGTAATTGTTTGCTTACTATTTCTAAGGTTTAATAAATCAGTTTGTATGACTGCAGCCATAACTGCCTTCCCCAAAAAGACTATGTTGGGAAACCTTGTGCACTGTGATATGTAGCAAAGAATACTCTCTATTGTAATATTCCATAATTGTGATTGTGACTTTTTGCAAGCTTTATCATAAAAATAATGTCTTTTGATGGTATATCTACATCCCGTCTTATATAGATAGAATTAAATTTTAAGCTAGTTAGTTTCAGTACTTAAAACAAAAAAGTCCCAACACCATACTCTGCCTGGTAAGGTGAGTACATTTTCAAGCAGCTGGCTTTTACCAAGCTTCATGCTGTTGTTGCTGTGCCATATCCTTAGCTAAGATACCTGGTTAAAAAATTACTCATGCAGGCTCAATGATGTTTCTGCCTACTGTGTTAGATAAACACATGGAGTAGCATTTTGTAAAGTACAGAGCTGCTTTGTAAATGTAACATCATGTTAATCACTCTGTTGCACGGTGTTTCTGATACTAAAATAGACCTGAAGAGATCTGAATTTATCTTAAATTCTGAATTTACTCAGATTGGTGATCTGAACGAACTTGTATTTAATCAGTGATATCAAATCATAGCACAGCTCAGAATACATATGTCTTTTAACAGTGTAAATATTGTTAAACTCCTTGTCAGGTTACCAAATTAATTATGATGATTCCTTCCAAGGAACCCTAGGAAGCACTGTCTAGCAACATCTTCATTCTCCTATTTACTCCAGTGGGATTAATTGAGCATTTAGACATTAAACTGATTAGGACACTGAAAGAATGAGTTTGCTAGTTTCCATTTGAAAACTTGACATTCTGGTTTGTGCAATTTTTCCATAGTTTAACGGAATAAATTTGAGAAATGCTACAGAGCAACAGGCTCGACTAATCATTGGGCAGCAGTGCGACACCATCACCATTCTGGCTCAGTATAACCCACACATGTATCAGCTTGGCAATCACTCACGGTCAAGGTAAGGCTGGCTAGACTTGGCTAGGCTTGGAAAAAGACAGCTCTCCTGTCCACACAGTTATTTAGATAGTAGCTAACTTCTGTACGCTTAATATGTTTGCAAACATGAGCACATGTGTGCTGATAAGTGTAATTGCTCGGAAAAGTAATGTATGAATACGTGTTTGTCAAAAGAAGAATGTTTGGTGCCTCTAAATATATTTTCTCTTTTATTTGGGCATAATCCTTAAATAAACTAAACTAAAATCCAAGATTACTTCTTCCTAGGATTACGACATTTTAATACTTCAAATATTTTTTACTTTTTTTCCATGATTGGAATCTCCAATGTTAATTAGAGAAGGCATATGACCTGGTGAAATTACCCATCCTATTTTGATGCATGATCACACCTCAAAAGAGAGCTTTGTCTTTCTCTTAGACTTGTGGTGAACATATGTTTTTTGGCATGCTCATTTGAGTTATAGAGTTTGGGTTTTATCTCCCTTACTTTAAAATTGACTTACAGCCAAATTAAAATTTTTGAGTGGAAAATATTTGGCATTAACCCACCAGTCTTTTATTCTGTTTTTTTCCCTGTCATAGTTCTCGCTTAGAACCTGTGAGTAATCATTCCACCCCGCAAGGCAGTGGAGCTGCAACGCCTGACAATCATTCCGTAATTGACACCGTGAGTGAACAGGATGAAGGAACAATGACACCACCATCCAAACAAACCACTCCAACTACAAGTCCCCGGAATTCCTTAAGGTAGAGAGTAAAACTTTTGTCTTAAAGGAAAAGAAATGGTCAGGGTGGCTATGAAGGGTATTAAAAAATGAAGTGTACTTCTGTGAATGCTGTGTCTGGTTGAAATAAGTCAGCAGACAAGTTAAGTGGAGCCCAGGATATAAATGTACATGTTTTCAGACTGCTTCTGAAACATGAGGTCTGCAAGGAGTGAAGAAAGTTTTCTGCAAGATTGATTTAGTTGGAAAGGTGATCTTTGGCATATGAGACTTTGTCTGTAGGTGACCTATTATGAATAATATTTATATAAATATATATTCTTCAGATGGCAAGTTGATTTTCCTCAATGCAAGTTTTTAAATTCCTGTATGCGTGTTATTTCTTTCTGTCAAAAGGGGCCCTGTGGACACAAACAAAAGGACCCCTGAACCTAGAATTGTTGTTGTTAAAAAATCCCAAGTTGATCTTGGGATCCAGATATGTGGTGGAAACCTTTATGGAATATTTGTCTCAGATGTAGATGATGATAGCCCAGCAAAAGGACCTGATGGACTAGTCTTGGGTGACATGATACTTGAGGTAAGCACTTCAGAAATGTCTGCAGTGTACTGACGAATGGCTGGGATGGTATAACGAGGGAGGTACCAAGTGCTGTGCTGTCCCACAGTGTGGAATGTTCTGGGAATGTCAAGTTCCTGCCACAAAACCCAGGTAGGAATGGTCAGAAAGCAAACTTGCATTTTGGCTGCAGCACATGAGGAGCTGGATGATGTGAACCTGGAGAACTATCACTGTTGATAGCACAAGATGCCCCAAAGTTTGAAGGACCCACATATGTCTACCTGTAATTATTAACACATGCTCCCTTCATCTAAATGGGAAGCTTTGAATCCAATTGTTGTATGTAGGAGAAAGGCAAGGATATGAAAGATATTGTAAAACAGAGAACAATATTGATCTTAGAACTATGAAATTCTAAAGAGAGTTTAGGGAAAACCATATATTGTGTCTTTGACTCTGCTTTCTGTATCTGAAATGAGAATATTTACCTGCTTGTCAAGACTGTTAAGGTGATAAACATGTCTTTGGGAGCTTTTCAGATACAAGTGAGCACTGAGACTCTCCCATTGAACTAGTATGCAGATTTTGCTTTGGAATCATGTTTGACCTTCAGACCACTTGCTATCCCTAAAAATACTAATCTTCTTTTTCAGTGTGAATTTTATGATTCTCACCTTACACTTGGAAAACTTTTCCAAGAAGTGCTCTCTCACAGTACCTGTGTGCTGTTTGCTTGAGTTTTTTTTTTTTCCACTGCAGTGTCTCAGTCTCCTGCTAGATGACTTAAGGTGCAAACTGTACTAGAGTAAAGTGACAAGACTTATATATAGAACCTGCAACTGAGAAAAACAAACTCATTCTGCATGTTTTACAAGCTCACCTAGTTCTATTGTTAAAATACAATTTCACATCTAAATGTTTCCTTTTGTGTTTTGCAGTATGGGTCCATTGACATGCGAAATAAAACAGCTGAGGAAGCTTATCTTGAAATGTTGAAGCCTGGAGAAAACATCAAAATAAAGACTCAATACAGAATAGAAGAGTTTAATAAGATAAAAGAGCTTCCTGGAGATGGCTTCTACATCAGGTATTTGAGCATGACTGGTAATGACAGCATAAGGCTGTTAGGATATTATGCTGACCATCATAAGAGAGAGAGAGAGAGAGATAGAGAGAGGGAGTTTTGCCATGTTTTTTAAATTTAGGTTACTAATTTATCCAGCTGTTCTCTGACAGTGAGTACACGGTCTATTATAGCAAGTCTTCGCTTTTCACTCGTTGTGTGTTCTTGAAATATGGAGTGTGCCACTTTTTTCAAAAAAGGTGTGTTCTTCCCTTGAGTTGATGGAGACCAGTTGCAGAGCCTGTTTGTCTTCCTTTCCAGAGCACTTTATGACCGTATGGCAGAGATGGAACAGGATTTAAGCTTTAAGAAAGATGACATTTTATATGTGGATGACACTCTACCACAGGGAAATTTTGGTTGTTGGATGGCTTGGCAGCTAGATGAGAATGCTCAAAAGCTGGAAAGAGGACAGATTCCAAGTAAATATATGTAAGTGACCTCAGTTGCAGTATTCATCCATAAAAAGTATTTGTCTTTAAAAGTCTGACTAGTGAGATGTGGTGTAAAAGACTTGTTTGCTTCTGTTCTTTCTGGGAGATAGTAGTTCTTAGATATGTCATTTTAGGGATGGTATATTTTAATATACATTGAATTAAATGTATTGCTCTATCAAGTTTGTTTTAATGCTGCTAAATAATAAACTAGAAATTACAATGTCCTGGGGTGCATCAGGCACAGCATCACCAGCTATGATACTGTCAAAAAATTCTGAAAAGATAACTTTAAATACCAGCTATTTTGTCTGTTTTATTCTAGGATGGATCAGGAATTCTACAGGAGACACAGCATGTCTGAGGCTAAAGATGAAAATAGTTCATCTAAGACATTGTCAGCAGCAGCAAGGAGGTCATTCTTCAGAAGAAAGCATAAACATAAGCGAAGTGGTTCCAAAGATGGAAAAGATTTACTGGCTCTAGATACAATCAGTACAGACTCAATTCCTTTCTTGGATGGCAAGTACCTTTGTTATACTTGGGAGGGGTTTACCTTTATTTCTCTTTCATTTTTAATCAGGTGCAGCACAGCACAACAAATGTTACTTTCTAATAGCTCTGAATATAAATGGTGATCATTACTTCTAATAACTTTTTTTTTATTAAATTACAAGCCAGTGTGTTTCAAAATAGTATTTTGGTAATTTCTTCCTAGACCTATTAGCATTACTATTTCATTTGGAGAGGGAGATTCTTTTTGATGCATAGTTTTGATCTTCCTTTCAACTATTTAATTTCTGTCCTGGCTGTTAAGTCTAGACAGAAATCCTGTGCACCACTCAAAATCTTCACTTTTATTTCTTCACTTCATTAGAAAAATCATATTGGTTACAATGCTTACTTCCTTGTAAGAGCTCAGCAAATCAAGCCAGAGATACCAAATATTGTGTATTGTTTACACTATTAGGGATGATTGGTGAAGGTGAGGAGTTTAATTTTTCTAAGTGAACACTAGGTTCAATTAGAAAAATGTCCATTTTCAGCTGTCAAGTTGAAAAATTGCAATAATGACTGACCATATTTTGTATTTGTCAAGGCCCTTTGCCCTTCCAGAGGAGGTCATCTCATAATTCCTAGAAGGATGCTTCTGCTTATTTGAGGAATACCAGGAAATGTGTACTTTTACAAATAAATGTCTTCTGTGTGTGTAGATTCTGCAAGTTTGGCTTACCAGCGTGTCCAGAAAGTAGACTGTACCTCCCCTAGGCCTGTCCTTATTCTAGGACCTTTACTTGATGCTGTGAAAGACATGCTGGTCAAAGAATCCCCTGGAAAATTTTGCAGATGTCCTCTTGGTAAGTATACAAGTATAACTAATTTATTCACGCTTAGAATACATGTTCATAACATGTGTATAAATGAACAAAATGATAACACAAACATGGATAACGCCCCAAGAATCTGAACTTGCAGACACTGTCTTCTTAGCCTTGTTCTGTGCCTAAGGAATAGTAATGAAGGGGGATCTCTTCTATGAAACAGAGGTTATGAAAGCTTCCCAGCAAGCCATTGAACGAGGTGTGAAGGATTGTCTGTTTATCGATTACAAACGGAGGAGTGGACATTTTGATGTGACAACTGTAGCTTCAATAAAAGAGATAACAGAAAAGGTGAGTCAATTTTAATGCTGTAGTTCTTTGTACAATTTACATACTTATGTTGGGGAAGTGGGAATTGATGTTAGCAGTGTCATCCTTTAAGACATTCTGAGAACTGTTCCCAGGCCACTAAATAAAATGAAACTTACCTTACTTTGGCATGTGACTATTTAAAGCAAGCTTAGCTTTATAGAAACTAGAAATGTTTGTATTCTTCTACAGTATCATTAAATAAAGTTAGAAGTAATTTTCTTAAATTCCATCCTCGATCCCCTCCAGAAAAGGATTTAATATTTTTACCTATTCCATTTAATGCAGTTGTATAGAATATAAACATCATCATAATCCTGGAGATGTTACTTAAAGTCTGTTCATTGCTTAGTTTTCAATCAAACCACATGGAAAGTCCTATTAATGCTTGTGTTTGCTTATGATTTCTGAAAGAGAAAATTAATAGAAATATTTAAATTTTGAAAAAATGTATTGCAAATATTTCAATCTGAGTTTTCATTTCATTAGTTCTTCAAGTACTTTTATTTCTATCAGTGCATGCTTTTGATACTATGAATGCAGTTTCTTGCAGTTTTTCATCTTTTGTCTTTCATTATAAATCCTTTGGGTACAAATTACTCAGTAGTTCAAAAATGGTAAATGTATGGCAAAATTCTTTTGGGTTGCTATGATTTAAGTAGGGGAAGAAATGGGGGATTTGCATGTGTGCTTGTGCTCTTTAACTGAATGAGTGTTTTGCATTTACATTTGATCTTAGGATTGTCATTGTCTGCTTGACATCGCTCCTCATGCCATCGAACGGCTCCACAGTGTTCATATCTACCCTATTGTAATTTTTATTCGCTACAAAAATGCTAAACAAATCAAGTAAGTCTGTGAGGGGTATAGTTCAGGGATGTTTATTCTAGCTTAAAATAAGTCTGTTTTATTGTTTATTTCATCCTAGTCATCTTAAATCTCTTGAAACAGCCACTGAGATTGGCTCAGTGCCTGGTGCTAATAACACAAAGGTTTGATCCCTTTATGGGCCATTCACTGAAGAGCTGGACTTGATGATCCTTCTGGGTCCCTTCCAACTCAGAACAGTCTGCGATTCTGTAAAATGGGGAAATTAATCCTCATAAAGCCCACTGTGAGGTATATGGTCTTAAGTTCATTTCGGTTGCATGACATTTAAGTGAATCTTTCAAAGAAATCCATGGAGCCCAAACTGAATGTCCTCCAGGAGGGTCTTTCCTGCTAACGTTTCTAGTAAATTTTAAGACAGATATGGGTGAGATCCATTGAGGATTAAGTGCTGACCATGACAAAGAGCTGTTCTTCATCTTGTTGGAAGGGCAAGGGTATGGATGCAGTGCCAATTGATTCATAGCATCAGCTTTCCCACCTTCATTCTCCAATGAGAAGAGCAAGGGAAGTCCCGTTTTGCCACGTAGTGCATTCACTGTGGTCTTCTCAGTCTGTGTTCTTTCAGTAATTGTGAAATTCCTGCTTGAATATAGCCAGGAACAGAACACAGGAGTTGCAAACCCCAGTCCCTCCCCTGATATTTGAGAAAGATTGATTTGGAAAGAAGGGACATCATCTCCCAACATGAATATTAAGAAACAGTTTTGCTAAGAGATCTTACACTTGTGCTCTCTTCGTATTTAAAGTTGAAGATTTTTTACATTCTTGATCTGTAGGTAAATTTTATTAATATCTATTTAATAAAGAAGATAAATATTGCAACTTTAAAGTAGAAACATGATATAGAGCAATGAGGTGTATTTCACTACCACTATAGGTTTGTGCACTTAAATGGTAAATGGAACTGTCATGTCTTGACCTCCATTGGAAATGAAATGGTGACCATTACAGGTTTTTCTTTTTTTTGGAGAGTGACAGAGATCAAACTAGTCAAGCAAGGATTTCTGGCAGTCATTAGTATAAGTTGCAGTGGCATGTTGTCTGTGCCTGTTGTGAGCACCAAAAGTTTCTCCAAACATCCTTTTTGATATAGCACAGGTTCTGTTGGCATTCTCTGAAATGCTTCACAGCAGTGGAGTTAGTTTAGTAATTATGTTTTTAAATAATTATTTTAGCATTTGTATTTCTCTGTTTTTTTCATATTTTATTTTCAAGAGCTTTCATAATAGAAAAAGAGGCATCTCAAAAATGTGTCATATATATGATAACATGGAAATACTGTATTTGCTTGATGCTTGATACTTCACAAGCCCTTAGAAGCGTAGTACTTGAGCACAGCTTTGTGTAGGGAGTACTGGCATGTATATGAGATGATGATCCAATTCATAGGAACCAGAAAAAATTATATTCTTTCTTCCTCAACTGCCTCCCAGTCTCTGAAACTTAAAAGAAATACTGTCTTGGTCTGGCAGCAAATAAATTTGTTAGCACTGAAATGATCCTGATGACTCTGCTGATACTGCTGAAACACAGTAGATGGCAGTCTGGGCCTAGGAGTCTGCTTGCATGTGAATTAGCCTTTGGTATTCACCCAACTAGAGGGACTCATTTCAAGTCCATTATAAAAAATTACTCTTATACAAGGTGTTTCTTTTTTTTTTCTCTTTTGTTTGTTTTTTTTTTTTTCAGAGAACAAAAAGACCCAATCTTCCTGAGGGACAAAGTTACACAAAAACATTCCAAAGAACAATTTGAGACAGCTCAAAAAATAGAACAGGAGTATAGCAAGTACTTTACAGGTTAGTATTTAATCAAACTTTCAGTAGGAACACAGTGGTAATTTAATCCATTTGCACTTTAATTCAAAAGATCAATGTCCCTTCAATAGCACCTTGGGTTTTTTCATTTCTGCCTTCCCTTTTGACAAACCCATGTTCTGTTATTTTATTTTACCAGGAGAGGAAATATCAAGATAGAAATCTTCTACATGTTTTTATTCTGAATGTTATGAATCTTATGATCTAAAGAGGTTCTGGAAAGGTTTTATTACTAGCCAGTAGTATAGAAACTATGGTCAAGATTTGACAGTTTGACATAGTGTTGTCAGTGTTATACCCTGTAAGGAGTGGAAGGTCCATTCCAACCCCAGCCCTTCTGTAATTCTACGTTATTTTGTGATTTGTGAGACATACCTGAAATGTTTCAACAGTGGAAAAAAGATTGTCCAAGGTTTCTTGAGCATGCATTGTAATTTGGAATAATTAAATTCATTAAATAATTAAATTCACCTTCAGAAGCCTTTTCAACATCATAAAATTATGAAATCAGTCATGGATTGTATTTTTATCAGAGAAAGAAAACAGTGTTTGGAGACTGTCTCTGTTCATTTCAGAGTATATTTCCATGTGGTTCCACATACCTAGAATTTTATCCCCACTTTTTTGAATGTATCTTGATATGTATGGCAACAAAACTTAAAAAAAGAACAAACACCCTAAACTAGCCAAAATCTGACTTTTCATCCCCTGAACAATGGGATTCTTACAGTAATATTTTGAGGCATAACTGCTGAGTGCAGAGGGACAAAGGGGTGTGTTTAGTTTTGAGCTCTCTCAGTGCATCCTGAGAGAAGCCGCGTGTTCTCAACAAAATCCTTTACCTGTTATGTAATAGCCCTACAAGTGTTTTTGAATGGTGCATACTAAACCTTCACAGAACCTGACATGCACGCAGCCAGATTGCATCACCACATGTTATCTTCTGCTTCTTGGTTAGACATTTGTGGCATTTCAGTTTCACCCTGATAGTGCAAGCGGCACTCAGTCCAAAAGAGTCTTATGTGTAACTTCTCATATGCCCTGTGGGGAGGGCCTCCTTCTGTTGGTGCCAAGTGCAGTGGACTCCAGCTGTCGTCAACACTTCCAGCTGCTGGTAGTCAGAGAGGGTTGGTGTTCAAATTGCACTGACATTTAGGCTTGTTGAAGTTACAATCTTGTACATAAAATAAGCCTGTAGATAGGCATGTTGTACATAGTAGTTTAGTCATGGAGCTCTGGGTCACAGTCTCAGACCAGAGCTCTTTAACTTCTTCATGAAGTTCACTTTTTGACCAATGACTTTCAAGTTGGCTTTGTTTCCTCTCTTAGTTGTGAACACAGTGTGTAATCTGAATCACTTCTTCCCTGCCATTTGTCACCTTTCATAGACCTTTTCAGTTACCTTGTTCTGTATCCAAAGTCACCTGACATAATTAACTGTAGTATATATTGCAGAGCCAAATATTTTGTCTATGACATATTTTCTCTTTTCAAAAAGAAAAATTATACCTTAAGCTGTGTAAGACTTTCCATACTTTTTCAGCACTAGTGGTAACTGTGGCAAGAGGCTTTGCTGACGTGTTTCTCAAGTAATGAACTTCCTCAGTTTTGAAATATTAAAGACAATATGTTCTCCTCCCACGTGTCAGTGTTGGCATTTTACTTCTTATGTTTAGCAAGGGTAGAATAAAAGGTGTTCATTTATCTTTTGAATTGATTTTCAGGGAGTTGCTTGCTGTTGGCCTTTTGTTCCTTGAATGTAGTTGGCGATAAGAATTGGAGTAGCAACCACTGCTGTTTTATTTAGCTCAGCGATCTGTGAGCTGCTCATAATTTACTTTTAATATTTGTAAATAGTGTCTAGTTGCTACAGCTATAGTCTCTATGTATATTACCCCATAAATATAAAACTCTTAACAGCACATGTTGAACAGAGAAGGTTTATTATAGCAGGTTCTGACCATCTTTAGACTTAAACTTTGCCACCTGATGCCTCTGAAAATAGTACATGGAGGCCTCTTTCAAAACAGTTGTCTTAGTTGATTATAGCCATCAGTTCCTTGACTTCCCTGGATTATTGTAGCAGCTAGCAGAAGAAACTCTGTATTGAATGCTTGACCTCTTTGCTGCATTTTTTTTTTTCAATAGAGCAATGCATCTGTCAGATACTGAGTTTAATTGCTTAATTCTGATCTGTTGATAAACACCTGCAGATAAATGCAGAAGACTGCTCTTGGTAATTACTCATAACTGTTTGTTCCAGTCTCATTTCTGTATGGGGTTTCTTCTTCTGCAGGCATTGTCCAGGGAGGAGCCCTTTCAAGCATTTGCACTCAGATTATGACAACTGTTGACCAAGAACAAAACAAGGTCCTGTGGATCCCAGCTGGCCCACTGTAGATTTATTTTGCTGTGAAACTACTTTCCAGATGTAAATAACCAACTGACTTTCTATCCAATGGACTCAGTTCATTTCTGTCTTTATAAAGATATCCATAAGTGATTTCTGTTTCATGAAGGGGAAGGATAACACTGAACACATGAGGACCTGACGAGGCATGTGGGAAGGGGTGGATCACTTCACCAAGCTTGTCTCTTGCGTCGTACATGTACACATGACAGGTTGTCGCGAGGGTTGTGACCTGTGTGTACTTGTCCATGAGTAATGAATTTAGCAATGCTGCAAAACCCTGTAGAATGACAAGTTTACAAAAACCTTTTCAAAGTATTTGGTTCTTGCTGTTTACTTGAACGTCTTTTTGTTTTGTTTTGTTCTTTTTTTAACTCTGTGTACTTTCACTTAATGAGGTAACTCTCCAAAATGGAGTGAAATTTCTGAGTAGGAGTGGACAGTTTATGCACAATGTGACTCTTAGTTACAGTTTTGACCATTTCTAAGCACATTGTTGACGTGACAACCAGGTAATAATGTGGGATTGAACCGGTACATCTTGGGAGTAAGCTCAGAAGGAAGTACACTCCTACACAGGGCAGACCACTGTTTGTATCCTGTCAATGCTTGTCTGTCAAAGATACCGTTTCTTGTTTTATGCATGATGCTAATATTTAAACGTCATAATGTATCTGAGCAACCCAAGCTTAACATGTGTTGACAAATAATAATTTTTGGTTGTTGGGCCTGGATTAAATACTGGTCGGGGAGAGTCATAAACTAGGCCTAGCATGCTGTGTTCTGTCACTTTTAGATACTGTAAATATGGAAAGCTTATGTTATGTTGGTGCAATTTTGCAGGGTAATTCTTAAGCTTTGTACTTCAGTGTGTAGCATTCACATAGACTGGTTTTATTTAAGAGCAGACCCAGTTTTAGGGCTTTGATTAAAAGCCTTTAGAAAGGTACTAAATTGTTAGTGTTTTCACTGTCAAAAAATACGTGATTGTTTAGTTTTGGTTGCAATACTTATTTACTTGTTGTACCAAACTCTATATCAGTTCCCTTTTTGTTTTTTTGCACTTCTGACTCTGTGTTCCTAACACAGGTTTTGTACCTGTTTCTTCTGTCTCTTGTGCCATGTTTCCTGGGTACTGTATTTTAATTGTTTTTAAAATATTGAGTAGACCTGCTTCTCAGTCACTGTTTCTAACTTTTCATTATGTAGGGTTTCTGGTTTTACACTACAGGCTGTAATTTTGCTTCTGTTTGCAGCTTTTATGATTAAAAAAAAGGGATTCTTCTTGCTCAGTTCTTCAAGAAAGATCTGGTCCTAAATTTAAATTCTGTTCTACAGTTGCTATTTTATAGTTCAAAATACATTTTATAGCATTTATATAGTTATACACTATATAGAGTATTCTGAACTATAAAAACATCTAAAATATATATAGTATTTTATATAGTATTATACCATACTATTATAATACTGTATATATAAATTAATAAATATGAAATGGTATGGATGAATTAGTAGTCCAAGTACTTCTCGTGGTGAGGGACAGAAATTTTTTGTTTATCTCAATTCTTTGTTTGTTTGTTTTTTAATGTTTGAGATCAGAGTAGACTCCAGTGGTACAACTGAAACAGACAGGTACTGTTCTGACATGGATTTTTCTGTACTAAATGAAAATGTCACTTTGTATCAAAAAAAAAAAAAGTTAAAGAAACTGATTACTAAATAAAGGTCAATTTCTGTAACTTCACTTGTGTGCAGCGGGTGCCTAGAGCTTATGCTCTTTTTGACTCTGTTTAGTTGAGTCCTCATATAAGGTTTTAATTTCTAACTAAAATTGGCATATCCACCTGATAGTTTCAAGTATACACCTTGAGAAGAGCAAGTTTGTTTTGTGCTCTTGCCTATCCTTGAATGCATAATTACCAGAGATGTTCAAAAACTTCAGGACACAAGAAGTTAGATGTTGTTTTGTGTTAACATATTTAATGTTCTGGCCCATTGGTGTTAAGGATTTCAAATGGAAATGCAGTTGATTGGATGGAGGCTTTAACTGTAGAATGAGTATATCACTGATATTTTAAAGGGAGAGTCACTGGGGAAAAATGTGAATATTAGCTTAAAGGCACATTGTAGAATGCTCTCAGTTTTTACACTTCAGACAGTCCAGCCTTTTTTGTTCATTGAGTTATCTGAAAGCCTAGGGAAGATAATTACTATGTACTAACTTTTCTGTTTTATCAGTTTCTTTATTCTCAGATGCCAAATAGTCAGCTTCAGCATGAACCCAGTTGATGAATGAACAAGTCTTGTAACCTGCATAACTAGTAATAGCCTTTAGTCATAAGACAGGACTTGCACCTTATCTGCTCTTGAAAAAAGCACACTGTGGCAACATCATCTAATAGAGGACGAAGAAATGAGAATAGGCAGGTTCTGGCAGGTCAGTAACAGCCATACATTGCATATCTTCTGATCACAACAAAGTAGAACTGAAGTCATGATTGAACACTAGAAAGAGATGCCTTTAGCTTTGATCAGGAGTTTCCTGATATACCATTTTGGTTTATAGTATTACATGCTGGAGATAGATTTCCTTGTTCTGGAAAGAGTAATTTTTGTTTAAATAAAGAAAGTAGTTTATGTGGGTGTTTTAAAAATAGTTTCAAAATAGTAAAGTTAGAAACAAAAAGTCTGAAAATTTCACCCTTATGCGTTTAAGCCACCATTGAGCATGTCTGGCTGCAGGTAGAATTAACTAGAAATCAAAATCTTTGAACTTTTATTTTTCCACAGCTAAACTGACATAAAATGGCTGAAGATACTGCAGCCCATATATATGACTTTTTGGTAATATGTTGACAAACATCTACTTGCTTTCAAACCTTTGCATTCTGTTCACATTGACCTGAATTGCAGGGCAAGTGTCTGCCTGGTCCAAAATTACACTGTGACAGTTGCCAACCTCTTCATCTCAGACAAGGGTTCTTTTTCAGTGCCAGATAAATTTGGAGGCCGTATCATAATCCTTTGTAGTGAATGCAAACATTGCCTTAAGTAGTCTTGAACAGCTTTCCTAGGTCTCTGATGGATGTATTAGTGGTTAAAATACAATCTTGTAATCTTTTCTAGACTTATGTTTAGGACTTCTACAATTCTGTGCCTACACTTCACGATGGACAGTTTCTGTTAAAATAGACTGACATTGGAAAAACATGCACTGGCTTGGAAACTAAAGAGACTACTGTGAAAAATACAGGTACCCAGCAGAGCAGACTTTGGTCTTGTGCAACAACTCGTGAAGGTTCCAGAACTGCAATAGAAGCTGATCAGCGGAAAAAAGGTTCTTTGCCTCTTCCTGTAAATTTTCTTAGGCTGCTGAGCCATGAGTGTAAGAGTTTCTTACTCATTTGGTTGGGTTTTTTCCAACATGAACACTGTGTCATTTTGTTTAGAAAATGTCTTGGTATTCTTAGCTGAAAAAGTACATTTTTGATAACATTCGGTAGTAAACTTTTTGGCTGTTCAATTTGTCTTCTTTCACTGTTCGAATACTAAGAGATGCTTTTGCTAACACAACACAAATGATGTGAGCACAGATCCAAAAACCAGGTGAACAGGGGATCCTATTACTTAAGTGTGAAAGTACCAGCTTAATCTGGGATTGTTCAACTTTATTTTAACAAACAATTCCTTACAAGCTTTTGCAAGAGTAGTTCTTTTTGATGTTATCTATAATTTTAGATGAGGGCTGTAACTTTATGTTTAGGCAACTTCATAAATTGTCTGTCTACATGGATCCTTTTCTTGAATCAAACTGAGGATAAGCTGTGGAAATATACTGTGACTAAAGAAATTTAAAACATTTTCAGTTCTGGAGTTATCTTGTAGACCTCCAGTGTGGAAAATGTTTCGGGTTTTTTGATTTTTTTTTTTTAATATTTTTTTAATCTTATTAATTAACTCACTTGAAAAACAGTGAGGTGTGTTGAAGTTTTTTCAGATTTCCTTAGATCTCACTCAATTGAGCAATTTTAATTAATTTTCCTGTGCAAAATACACCTGTTAAAGATGAAGAGGTTTTATCCTCCTGTGTGAAGTGTGAATTTCTAGGTGATTTTTTTAACACAAATGTACACACAGGTTTTTAAAATACGATTCTTTGTTCTTAAAAATGTAGGAGGGACAATGGCAGAGATATAGTAACTGTTTCAAGAATCAAATCATAAAAATCTCTGTACTATATAGCCTAGTCACATCATATTATGGTGAATTATCTGTCACTGATACATTTTATTAACAGTACATTATATGCTGAGTGTGTGTGTTCACTGGGATATTTTCTGTATCTACCATATTGAAGAAAATAGCACCAATGGCTGAGGAAGCTTTCAAAGATAGTCTCTTCATTTATGACCCTTTTCCTTCTCTGGCTCGCACTATAAAGAGTGTCCAAGAGCTACACTACTTCTGCTGCTAGTAAAGAAAAACAAGCAACCCAAGCCTGAAACAACAACACCCCCCAGCTGTGCTAAACCCAGTGCACAAAACAAAACATCTCCCTTCCCACCAAACCCGACTTCCAAAGTGTCCACTTTGGCTTTCTTATGACTTCATGTCCTTCCTGTCTTCCTGAAGATACATTAGAATTTCATAAAAAAAAGCAGTTTACTCTAACTTAATTCACAAACATACTTCATATTTCTCCAGAATTAGAAACAAGTCTGTCAAAATGTTAATTTTCTTCAACAGCTTGAAAAAGAACATTTCTGTTTCTTGATAAAATCACACTGAACATTTGCAATGGCTTTTTTTCTTTTAAAGTTCTTTCAGTGCAAATGTTAATGACATTCCTTATGTAATATTCCCTATGCCCTTCTTCTGAAGGCAGGGAATGATCAGCTTTATGAAGATGGTGACTTTGATCTTCAGAGTAAGTGGCCCTTTTTTTTACAACTTTTGCACCTCATTTTGCTGCAGATCAATCTTACCTTGTTAGCAATAACAGCAATCAATTAAAATTATATTTATTTCTTCTTTTGACAAATCTGTTTGGTCCACAAATGCTTACCATTTGAGTTTAGCAGTTGGCTCAATCACCAGATTTTTTTAACCAAGTTGAGATGATATTTGTGGCCTACTGTGATAAACTTAGGGTATTAGGTTTCAAGTTTGTCTTTTTGGCTAGTGTTAGAAATAAAAGGCTGAAAATGCATTTTTTTTTCATCTAAATACGTGCAAGGAGTTTAAATGTGATTGTAAGTTTTATAGTTCTTTGATGAAAATAACTGTTAGTTATAGCATTTTGAGAGGATAATTCCAGCGAAGTCAGCCAGAAGAACCTAAGGTAAGAGAGAGAAAATTGTTCTCTGCTGTGAAAATAGGATTTGAGAGTGCCAGCAATTGCTCGTATCATTATAGTAACAAGTAGGTTTGTGATGCAAAGATGAGTAAGTGCAATTGCTGAAGAAACCAAACACATGGAGCTGAATTCCAGGAATGTGATAAAAACTGCATGTCCTCAGCAACTGCCAAGGTTGGTCCCGTGGTGGCAAATGTGTATCTCTTTTATCTGGGGATAGCTGAACTGTGTGGCCTTGCAGAGCTTCTGGCTGTAAATATATTTCTAGCATTCCGAGGAATTCTCATACTTTTATACCCTGACTTGTGCTGCAGTAAAAAATGTGTGGTTAATAGCTGCAATTATAGTGTGATCTGTTGAGACCTGCTCTGACTGATTTTTAGTTCAATTATTTAGAACTCATTTGTCAGGGTGGTACCACATATTTCATGCCAGAGTGGCTATTTTACAGCTGCAAAATAATTCAAGTGAAGATGTAAAAATCAATTGGATATCCTCCCCCTCCTTCTGGTCTTTACATGGCAGAGTTTCCTCAGAGCTGCAGGACTTGAACTCCCGAGTTCAATTGAAGGCCTGTCTGATGCTGACACTGCTCTGCTGTCCTGGCAGGACGTGATCAGAGCTGATTCCTGACTGTGGAGTAAGGAAGCGTGGAGCTTGCCCTGGCCTTGGTCCTCAGCTGTGCTCCTGCATGGAATACTTCATAATGCTTCAGTCTTTGCCTGGGTTAACTCTAGCGAGATGATTCCAGTCCTGGCTCCACAGGGCAGTTCTGTGTCTTCCAGAGCCAAAATGGGATTTCTGATCAGCTATTGCTGCTGTGTTTTTCCTTTCAGTTGTCCATTTTCTGCTATGTAACCATACACAGACAAAGAGTTTTGTCACGTGCTCTATGAAATTTTTCTTAGATTAGAAGTGAGGTTCTTGTTTGTGAGAGCTGTGTTATGGATACATCACAAGCTTTCCCCTTCTTTTACTGCTTCCCTTTGCTTTATAGTCTTGCTATCACTAGTAGATAAATCTTCTTTCAAGGTGTGTCCCTCATCTGATGCAGCCTTTCCAGTTTACCCCATTCCTTGCTTCATGCTTCACTTACACATCTAAACTCTCAAAGATATTTTTTCCATTGCTGCTTCAACCTAATCTCTCCCTTCCTCACCCTGTTATCTAATGCTAAAGTATTTTGGGACATTATGTAAAGTCCGTTTGTTTCACAAAGCATACTATGTGGTTGTGTATTAATCACTGATTTGATTTTAAACACTTGTTACCCTCACTGTTGATGATCTCGTGAACAGCAGTGGCTGATCCACTCCAGCATTCAGCAGCCAGCAGCTTCAGGTAATGTTTTAGCAAGGTCTGCACGTCTGCAGTTTCTGAAAGTGATGCCTTGCTATGTTTCCAGCAGTGTCAGCAGTACATTTGTAGCAGGACATACTTGGTAAGCAACAGAAGACAACTTGAGAAAGTCCACAAACCTGTCTTAAGATTTTATGACCTCTGCTGGCTCACAGAGGCTTCAATCTTTGGATTAATTTGGATTTCCCTCTGCACTGATCAGATTCTGTGATAACCCAGCACTGGCAAGGTACGCAGAGGTACAGCTGAACTGATTTGCTGCAAATTCCTGAGATCCACAAATGGTGCCTGACCTTCACTAGAAATGAACTATTATTACTCTAATTTTAACCTGTTTTGCTATCACTTAGGATATTACTGGAGTTACAAGATGTCAGTTGATAAAGAATTCTGAAATGCTGGAATTTGCCAGAAGTAGCCACTTTTTTCTTGTTTCTTTTCCACCCTACTCTTGCCCTAAGGCCCAGTTTTTATTTTACACCCTCCGTTATGTCAGCCATTTCAAGATGCATTTAGTCTATAATACACAATATGATGGAGAGAACAAGTACTGCAACAAACCACTGTTGAATGTTGCAGGGTCCTTAAAATCCTTTTTCAGTTCTTTTAGTTGTAGAAGGAGCTACTCAGAAACAGAAATCCTCTCTTGAAATAATCAAGACAGTTTGAAAGTTATTTTCTTTTCTGTTCTCAATGCTCTGATAATGAGACTTTCAGTATCTGACTCCCATATTTTTAAAAATCTGGTGTCCAGACCAAAAGCATCTGTGGCACCTTAATACGTGTTCCTGTGAAAATACTATTTTAACTTCTCTGCCTCAGGGTATGTACTTCATTATGTAGAGCACTTGCAGCTTTTGTTTTATTAGATGTAAGCCTCATCCATTTCAATGATTTGGGGTTTATGACTTTGTTACCCCCTGTTATTTATAGGATGTGGGTTTTTCATTTAAATAAAGGTTTTTTCCATCAGAACTCATCATCCAGATTGATGGTGTGAATTCATGGTTCTGTAGTCACTCCAAACTGAAGTGTCATGTTTCTCAGTGGGGAGAAAAGTTAGGCCAGCTAACCTGTCCAATGTGGGACTCCCCTTTTAGTGTATATATACCCGTGTTTTGTGAGTGGAGCATTTTGCTCTCTTTGTTTGTTTTGTACGTTTTAAAAATCTAATTCTGCAGATATCACACACACCAAGAATGTATCTTGAAAATCAGTGGTGCTACAGATAAGTAATTGACCGATATATGGTTTGTTAGTCAAAGGGAAACAGAAAATGGCAAAATAGTTTAGAGTGAAGCTGATGGGTCACATAAAAACCACAAACCCCTGATGCTCTGTGTCTCAATTATTTAGCCTTGTGTTTTATTTGTAATATACCTGCCTTAAAAGGGTAAGCCTTTATTAGCCTGAAAGTTACAATTGGAAAATAAAAACATTGGAACGGGATACTTCATTTAATAAACACTGAAATGAAATATTTCTCAAAAGGAAAGCTGTTGTTCTGTTTCGTAGTGGTATTTACTGTTTTCATGAAAATGATCAGTAATTTCTGAAAAGGAAAGTACCCTTTAAAAGATGTCTCAAGCCAGCTACTGAAAACAGGGGTTATACTATATAATTGCTCATCATTCAAAGTTGTGTTTGGGGACTTTTTCTGTGTGTAGTACAGAATGTAATGATTAGAGAAAAAAAATATTTCTGGTATGTGAGAGAGAATAAATGTTTCTTTTCACAGTGTGCTAATACAGTGGTACAGAAACTACAACAGATAAAAAAGGTACTAAAAAGTATTTCTTCAGCAATACATGGAAGATGACTTGCATTTATCAAATTTTTCTTTTAAAATCTAAGAACCTGTCCCTCGATGCAAACTCACACATCAAACACCTCTGACACTCTATTTAATTTTATAGTTACAACATCTCATTTACAGTCACTTTATGCTGGATATAGCACTGATTGTTTTTCTTGCAAGATTAAGAGCAGAGTTTTAAACTGTCTTCCTCAAGGTCACAAGCCTGNTTTTTTTTTTTTTTGTAAATCATGAAGTACTTCAATAACAAATAAAAAACCCCCTCAAACCAAAACAAAAAAATACCAGAAAAGCATGCTTAGGTTTAAGAAAATGAAATTATACTTATTCTAAGACAATTTCTTCCATAAGACAGAAAGTATCAGCAAAATCAATGGTGAGAACTTGCAGCCCTAGTGATGACTCTAGATCAACAGCTGCCATGCAAGGCATGGAAAAACAAAATAACTGAGCCTTAATATTATGTGTGTGGCAGTCTATAATGCAAAATTAGTGGAATTTCAAATACTGGTGGTTCTGAAGGGATTGAAAAATACAGCATATTGCTTATCTGTAGATTCAACACTTCAAGGGTGTTAAATTCAGACACCTATAATGGGCTATTTTATAGCAATCACACTAAATTGATGAAGGCATACTAAGCCTTGTATGGCCACGGACCTTTAGTTGAGACCAGACAATAATAATCTAGTCTCTAAAGTATGCAAAAAGCATGAGAGAGCATCAGGCTCACTGGCTTAGTGTCAAGTTCTTCTTATAAAAGGTATGACTTAAAATGGAAAGCCTTTGTGACAGTTTATGCAGACAAACTTAATGTGTATAGCCTGTGCAGACAGTTATTTTCCACCTATTCGTGAATACACAAGCTAGGATATTTGGCTTTAAACATAGAGGGGTGCAGAGAGTTCTTTTGTTTAGTCAAATAAATACTTTCCAATACTTAACTAGTTTTAATTTATGGGAAACAGATGGGTTTTCTTCATTAGTAATTGTTTTTCCAGAAGATAAGCCTGTATTAAAATTTGTGAGGATTCGTGAGCTCTTTTACTCTAAATAAAGCTCCTTGTTAAAACCACTCAATTTTTTAAAAAAATAAAAGAACCAAGAGATTTTCTCAAACCTCCAAATCCTGTTAGTTTATTATATTCTGCTTTTGCTAGAGGCAAAGGCTGTCAAACATGTTGCACTCTAACTTGGAAGGAAAATCCCTCAGTGTTCCTAGGACTCAGGCACAACGGAAGTTCACTACAACTGCCTCTGCTTTTAACTCAAGTAAGATGCAATAGCATCAAATCAAGATGTCAGATGCAAGTCCTAAAATCTCTTTTGACTCCACCTGTTAGCAAAATTAAGTGTTTACAATTTCATGATAATGAAAAAGTTTTGGTTTTGTTTTGGGACTAGTGAATGGTCGGATTTTTGTGTCTCCATCCATGTCCCACTGAAACAGACAACTTACTCCCTGCTATAGGAGCAAGAACAGGAACTGAGGCCTGTCACATTTCAAATACCCCTGTCAGAAGCATATTGTTAAGTTCTATTTAAAGCTTATTCAGTATTTTGAGTAATGGGAGCAATAGCAGGAAATTTTAACCCTCATAACTGATACACTGGTTTGACATGGTTTTCACAGCAGAAGTCACTGTTGTATAAGCCTTCACAGATACAGTGCTTTTCTCATTATGGAAACATGTGCAGCTTGAGTAGCATTTTCCTTTTATGACATATTCAGAGCTGTCTGCAATCCTTTATGGGATATTCATACAAATTTGTGGAGGAAGCCCTCCAAGGCACAACTATATGAGATACCAGTGTCTAGTTATTTGGACTTTGAGCTATAAATTTTAAAGGTCCAGAATTCAGTGATAACAGCATATTTCCCACTGACAAGATGCACATTTTTAGGTACCAGCTTCCAAAGTTTGACTTATAAAACCTCCTCTTACTTGATAAAACTACAGAGTTGCATCTTCTTTTGTTTAGGCACCAGAGTAAGTAATACAGTCATTAAGTTGTCAACAAGCTCCTCTGCCATGTGTTGCTGTCTTGTACACAGCACATGCAAATTGTCCCAGTGCCTCACGAGAAGTTGCTACATGTCTTTCCTTTTGCGATCCATGCATTGGGCCGTGACCTTTCACTTGTGAGTTTCTTTATTCAAGTTACAGACACCTCGGTGTGCAGGTTTTGAAGCGCTGTGTGCCTGTTGCTAACCTCTACCATCAAAGGGCAGAAGGAGCAGTCTCGCTCTGGCATGAGGAGGAGTGTGGCTGTGCTCCAGCTCCGCCTGCTGTGCTTGCTCTCTACATCTTGGGTTGCTGTTTTTGAAGGGACTGAGACACTGGCAGAGTTTTTTGCTTCCCTCTTCACCCTGCTGGCGGCCCCAGAGCCCCTGTTTGCTACACTTTATTTTTTCATTTGCTGATGCCATGGACCTGCTGTAAAATCACCTGGGTTCAACAGGCATCTTACCTGTTTGTATTTTTTAAAAATCTAGCGTCTATAGAGAGGGAATGAGGCAGGGAGGTCAGTGAGTGGTTAGCTGTTCCTTCAAACAGGAAGGTAATTAAAACAACCTCTTCAACAGTGAAGTTCTCTGTGAGAGGCAGACCACCATGTTCCCAGATGTGATGGCATGGGTGGGAGTTTTTTTTGAGTGCCTCTGGTTCTTGAAAGAGCTTGTGTTTTATCCCAGAAGATTATAGAAACCTTTTAATGCATCTTAATGTTTTTTTACAGATATACAGACAGGAAGTTATATCCTAATTTACAGATAGAAAGTTGCAAAGCAAATAGAGACCAGTTTTGAAGAAATGATGTGGGATTTTTAAAATATGGCTAATAAAATACTCTAAATGATGTCATAAAGAGGAGAGGCATGTTAGAGCTCTAAGTATGTAGCTTAACCGGAGAGCTGTGCTACACAAAGCTGTGTGAAGTGTCAAACTACCTTAAGTGTGGCTGATTTCTGGGCACTCACTGAGGCAAATAATTACTCCAGGAAATAACATTTCAGTATCTCGCAATCAGCGTTTCTCTGAGTTTACTCCTCGCATCATTCTGCTCCTCTTTCTTCTGGTCTTTCAGAACAGAGTTTGAGCTCTTGCCCATGTGCCACTAAAGGCAATAGCATTTCTTTTGCAGCTCAGAGGCAAAACTTGTTGCTGCCCTTTGTTGTTATTCAGCAGCCCAACAATTCTGACCTGTGGGGAATGCAAGGGTAGGAGACACAAACATAAATTTTCTTTCTTTCTTTTTTTTTTTTTTAATGCAAGGGAGACCGATAAAAGATAAATTTGGTGCTCTTTGGTTTGTGGGGGTTTGGTTTCTTCTTTTTTTCTTTCTGGGTTTGTGGGGGTGTTTTGGGTTTGTGAGACTTTTTTTTAGGTAAAATTGAGTTTCTACAAGTATAAAGCTGGTCAGTCCCACATAACTGATGTTGCCATGGCCTCCAGCCAAAGTTGGAGGAGTCATCAATTAGTTGTAACCTGGAGAAGAGCAGAGCGGGACATAAATCCATCTCTCCAGCAAGATGTAAATATTTTTTGTCCTTTTTCTGAAACTTGTAGAACAAAGGGAACAATTTGAAGGAGAAAGGTCTGGATATATGAGTGCTTAGTTTGTTAATGCTGTTTGTTCTGATCTACCACCACTTGGTGCTAGTTCAGTATTTGTTATGCAGCAAATTGGTAGCTCGAGTTTTACGTACAGGACATCTGAAAGGCAGTCAAATTACAGCCTTGATTTCCAGCAGGTTCTGTGTACCAACATCCCACCCTTTCTCTGCTGACAGAAGGGAGTCCGTGACCAGGAGCTGCATGAAGCTGTGCAGGTCAGCTCTCCATGCCCTCCTCACTGTGCTTGCAAATGGGGTGTGCACCTCCCTGACCTTCCGTGGTCAGTGCTTTCTGTCCAGAGAGACAAGCACTGCCTGTGCAGCTGCTGGGCTGCAGCAGCCTCAAACACAGACTCGACCTGTGGCACTTGAGACAATATGAAGGACGTTAGACTGCCTGTATTTACTGACTTTCCCTACAAAGTCATTTCCCCCTAATACAAAGGTATTAATTACAGATAGAGAGAAACATGGTGACTCCAAGGTCGAGAGATGAGAGTGTGCAATCTGGAATTTCCATCACAACTGATTATGATTATGCTCCAGCTATTAAAAGTTACAAGGTTGCATTTGTTATGTGGATGCCTGCTTCTAATTAAAGAAAATGCCTATCCTTTAAGAACTTAAGAATAAATAGATTCCAATTTTTATCTTCAACTTAGTTTTTCAATAGCCTTTTTATATGAATGCTAGCCTTTTCATTTTCTGTGCTTATGTGGTTTTTGCATTTGTTGGATGAATTAAGGACTACATTTGTACTCACCTGATACCTTTAGACGCAAGCTTTGCCTGCAGCACAAGATAAAATGAGATTTGTAGTCCTGTCTTATTCTTTTCTTTGTGGTGCATCTCTTTTCCTTATTTACTGTCTGCCTGTGTGGAGGTGCTTCAGACAATTAATGACGTCAGGTGAGTTTAACATTGATTGCACAAACCAAAATGGACTGTGTGGATATACTCAGTCAAGAACAGAGGCTCTTTGAAGTGAGTTACACTGCAGAAATAAAAGCTCCTTGAATTCTGATTCACATTGCAATGTGAGATGTGCAAGTGGTTCAGTTAAAAATAAATTCAAATTACTTTTTCCCAAGTGACTCTTTGCAAACACAAAGGACTTGGTTCCCTGTATTCCAGCATCTTGATGAAAGAATGAATCCGTGCGTTTTACTCTTCACCCCAATGCTGATGTCTATTGTAGCAGAGAGATATGTACAATTTCCTATATGTAAAATATCCTGTTTTCACCAGTAACCTTGCTGCTTTGTTTGTGTTTCAGTGGTCTCATTGGTACTCCCTGCCTGCTTTCCTTATTGCTCTCCTATTTATGTTTTCATTATTTATTATGGTTTGCTTATAGTGTAGATGGAGTACTATTTCTTGACGCAAGTCCTTTATGATGTTTATTGATGAGACAATTGTGAGAACAGCCTCATTGTACCCTGTTACCATTTGTGTTTCACGTTACTGTGCAGCTTTTCAGAGCCTTTCTGTAAACTGCGTAAACGAGACTCCCAGCCAAGAGCCGTTCACAACATCTCCCTTTGGCATAGTAGCTGCCTTTCTATTTTAACTGAGAGTCAGTGAATATACTGAGTCTTGGATGAAGATGGGCATCTGAGGCTACATTAGCTTAGATGAAGATTGCAAGGGATTTGTCAGGTGTGTGCTTCCAGAGAGATGCTCACTTATATCTGTACATATATATATCATATTTGTATTATGGGACAGTCTTCTGTCAGCCACATTGCTTTGAAATAGTTACTTCAGTTACTTTTTTCCCATCCTTCTCAAAGCCCTTGATGTGTATCTTGACTAGAAAAAGGTAGGCTAGGAGCTTGCAGACTCCTATACAGAGCTGTTCTGTCTGTATATAACAGATATATTTTTTTCCAAAGCCAAGGTTGTGTTCCATGTACTGTGGTGTTGGAAGATGCAGAAATAAGGAAGGAAGGTATGATAAGATACTAGGCAGGGACTCAGAAATTGTCTTCCATTTCTGGGAAATGGTGTTTTTTATTATTCTAGGCAAGTCAGTCTGGTTTGACACTAGGTATTCCGTGAAAATCTCAGAGCTGAAAGGAAAGGAAAAAATTATTACAGTCATAATATCCTTGAACTGGAATAAATCTACCTTATATTCAGAAACTTTGCCCCAGGTTGTATATATCTTCTCTAGTGTGTTTTCTTCATGGGCCACCTAGACTAAGGAGATCCACCCCAAAGAAGTGACATTCTTTGTCTCAGTCAGGTGAAGAATAACACCATTTATATTTCCCTGCCAGTTTTGTTGACTTCAGGCTGTAGCTTTTGATCAATAAATTTGTATGAAACCTTGTAGAAAAATGTTAGGATCTCATTTGTGACCCCTGAGCAGCCCAGACAGGAAAATTTCCAGAACTGCTATACATGGAAGAAAACATTAATGTAACAGCTTTTAGACAGCACGTCTGTTTGGTGAAAGGAGGGGTCTGGAGCTGCAATTGAGACACAAACCAGAGAGTGTTATTTGTTAGTCACAGAATGTTCAGTGCTTTACAGCACCCAGCTGAGTCTCCACAGCCAAGTGACATGAGAGAAGTGCTGGTTCTCCCTGCTCTCCTTCCCCCATGCCTTCCTGGTTTGAGTTCTTTGGGAGTCCACAGGAATGGGCAAATGCATTTTCATTGCACTTCCAGTCTTCATCTGTCATGAAATTTCAGCAAACAAAACCACAGCATTTGGCAAACAGACTTCAAAAGCAGCGAAAAAAACCAAAGGGCACAAGTGCCACATTGCAGTTGCTGATTCATAGAGAATAAAGCTTTGCATTTTGCAGTCACACATAACAATTAATACATAAATAGATAAGCTGCAGAAAATTGGCTAATGAAATATATAAAAATGAATTTAGTGCAAATTTTCAAGCACTCTGGGCAATTAATTGTGTGCCTGTTTACCCAAAGTTTTGACTGTACAGATAAACGTATTGATTGCAGAGAAAATGTGTCCCCCTTCATTCTTTCCTGGAAAAGAAAATAGCATTTACTAACGTGGGAGTTGATTTGTGAGTACCCAAAGTAGTGAATGGGGAGGTCAGGCCTGCAGTGACAACTTTGCTGCCAACTGCTGTCGAGAGGCAATATTGACAGCTTGTAGCATCACTGGAATACCCATCTTGTGGCTGTTCTGCCAGCATCACGAACTTCTCACAAAGATGTTTTATATCTGCAGCAGTTGTAGGTATGCACGGGGAAAGAACCCAGGGCTTTCACCTGTTGCCATGGCTGTTGTGCTGGCTGATATCAAAGGGCTGTGGTGTTCAGGGAAGAAATCCAAGTGGTAGAAAAGGGACCATTGCTGCTTGAGTGAGGGAAAACCTATGCTGAAAGAAGAGCATCCATGTTCCAAGAACCTTGTAAGACAAATGGGTACAACTACACTGTATGCCTTGGGCATCTTTTGGGTAATTTTGGACAGTAGATGTTTATTTCAGGGAATGCTTCCTCACCAGGAAATCTAGGGCACTGCAGGAAGGAGCACTGAAACTGCTGTACGCAGGTCATGCCTGAGCTCGTCTTCCAGGCTGGCCATGGGTCCAGATGTCTCTTTCTTTGGAGGGCTCCTATTGCTTATTTACTTATATTACTGACAGCTGCTCTCTTTTGCAAGTATGATATCCTGGTCTGATATTCTGGCCAAATTCTAACTATAATCCTTACCGCCTGCTTGACTCAAAATAGCCCATACATTAAAATGTGTCATTTCTCTTCTAACTGAATGTGATGTTTTTAAACAATTTCCATTTTTCACCCCAAATATGGCTCTTTCAGCTTTGGATGTTTCTCTATTTCTAGCTTGTTAAAGTACTTGGAAGGCATTATGCATTGCATGCATAAAGACAAGCTATTATAAATATTTAGCTAGCTAAAGCATTTGTGATTTTTTAACTTCAAAGTTAGAAGTAAATGGGATACTTGTAAAGACTCTTGCATTTTTTACAGAAAGTTATCTAAGTAAATCTTTCACAATAGCTTGGGACTTTTCGTGGTGTGCCAAAATACATCCTACCTCAGTACCACTGGGATTCAGGAGTTAGACAAAGTGTCAGAGAGACTAAAACAAAGACTCATGCCTGGAATATTCCTAAAAGAATCCGACAAGCGTCAGTGCTCCGTGACTGAGTGGTGCTGTTTGGAGAGGGTCACTCAGTAATTTAGTTTTCCATTTTTCTTCAGGAAAGGAAAGGTATTCCAGTGGAGCCCCTGTTTATGTTTTCCTTTCTCTCAAAGGCTCTGGGTGATCTCTACAAGGCTCTCTAGGCCTTGCTCTTAGGCTATAAAATAGGAGCATTTGTACATCCTTTCATGTGGAAACATTTTCTGGATAAGACTCTGAGGTACTTAGAAGCCATAGTTCTGGCTTCTGCACAATAACTGAATAAATGTTTCTTAATTGTTTGATTAATATCCTGTTCGATTAATATTACAGTACAACAGATAACTGAAAGTACATTTTGTCTCCGTTTTAAGAAAATGGAGAATTTTATCTATGAGCACTATTCTCATCTTAACAGTATTTTAGCAAATAAGGTTGAAGAAATCATGTCAAAGAATGTTTGGGAAACAGCTAATCTTAGACAAACAGAAGTATTTAAAGAAGGCAAATGTTGGCCTCTAAGACAACTATTTGCAAAAGGAGCCTGGTTTCACTCAAAGTAATGGAAACAGCTCACATGAGCTATTTATCAAGAGGTTTGCAAGGCTAAGTTTAAAAAAAATAAAATTATTTAGTCTTTAGCTCAAAAACCTATTGCAGAAATTACTTAGAGAATGTGAGAATTGGAAAATACTCAATAGCAATTCATAACCAAAATATTTTTTCTAGTGCTTTTATCTCCTGGACCAATAGTTTTGTCTAGATGTGACTTTTACCTTGCAGTCAGGCACAAAGAATGGAACTCTGAAAAGGAAAGTGTTCAAGATTGTTTTATTTTAAGATTATGGAAAAGTTCGGCTATAAAAGTCTTTCCTGCTTTTCAGACCAGGTTTAGATCATAACAGATATACCCAAGATGGCACAAGCACTGCTCAACCTCAAAGCCATCCTTATGTGCCCTTTTGTGCTAAAGGCACCACAAACCACTGGAGAAAGCATTGCACATTTCCATCATGTGTTTTTATTTTATTTGGACTGGATTTAAGATATGTCTAGATGCTCTTTCAAGAGGCTGTGGCTTTCATATTTTTCATTGAGACTGACCAGAAGTGATAATTTATATCTTGTAGAGCTGATGACTTAGCACTTTCCAAGTTAGATCTGGAGCCAAGCACTGCAGTAATTATTCTGCAGTTGATTTCTAACAGACCTTTGAAAGTTCAGCGTGGGGATGGGTGAGGCACAGAGGCAGTGCCGCAGAGCCTCTGACAAAACAGCCAAGGGGGTCACTAGCAGTTGGTGCAAACTCCAAATCTCACTGTTTCCCATTCTTTTCCAAAAGAAGCTTCCAGTCTGTGATGGAAGTGACTGATCTTCCTCTGTAGAAAGCAGATCAGAACTATAACACAGATATAGTTTGCTGAAAAGATGTGCTAAAGTCTTTGCAATTTAGTACGTCACATTTTGCTGCACCTTCCAACAACTGAAGATCCATGATCACAGTATTCAACAGCCTGAGGATCTCTAAATCTGCTTTTCACTCAAAAGTTTCACTTCTTGATTATTCTTTTAAGCTCAAAAGACAAACTGAGTTGAAATGCATTTCACAAAGAAAAAAAAAGTGAAAAGCACAGGGGAGTCAAGATACTACTCAAACTCCAGGGGTATATGGACACTGCCTGCTAGGTGTGAGGTTTATCTCTGTTTAGATTTTACCTAGGCCTTTTGTGGTTGAGGGAAGATGAAAAGAAGGGAGAAGCAGTTTCTAGCCACACTTGTGTACAGGAAATAGTTGCCTGCCTTTCTGCCTCTGCTGTTTGCATCATATTTATTCCACAGTAGTTCTGCCAGCTTAATTTGTCCCGTAGTTCTCTTTAGTAATTTCTTGGGAATGTTATTTCTTTTATAGCCTGACAACTTTTAAAGTAGGAGTTAAAATAAAACCTTAATCAGACAGAGAGTAAGCCAGTGCCTTCCCTCCTCTTTCTTCAAGCATCTCAGAGTCAGCTCCCCCACGGGGTCCATGCCCCACTGAGCTGTGCACAGCTACCCTGCGAGTCCACAGTCACGTGTAGGAACAACGCTTTCCAAGAACTGAGTATGTACTGCCCCGCATCTCATCATGACTCAGGGAGTTTTTCAAATTTTCTTAAAAGCTCCAGTCCTCCAGGACTGTTCAAACCTCACCAAGGTCACCTACCACAGTGCCATGGTAGGCAACCAGGTGTGGACATGAGATCATAACTTGCAACAGTGCCTACAACTGAGATACACATTATTATAATAAATGATATTGAGAAGACTTAGAGGAACATCTTCACATATACTCTAAAACAGTATATGCATATGCATTTTCTGTTTGCTGCAAGACTTGAGATAGGCTTTGGCAGCACCTTGGTGTTCCCATCTGTCCACTGGGAACTGAGCTGCATGAAGTGCCTTGAGCAGCTGATAGTGCCTCTTTTGAAACAGATCTTTCAGAATGTCAGATGCAATTTCATGCATTTTAGAATAATGCAAGGTCTGGAAATCAAACTGTGATTGAAAAAGTCTTGAACTGTCTCCATGGAAGTCTGTATTAAGTAGTCCTACTCCAAAAATAAGGAAAGAAAAAAAAAAGAGAAAAGTACATAGTGTTGTCATTTCCAAGTCATCTCAGGTAAATATCCCTTTTCTGATGCAGAATTATCTGAGCCAGAATTGAGAAATGAAAGTTGCCATCACAAAACCCAGCTCTTTTTGGCATATCTAGCAGAATACTCTTCACTGCCCTCTCACCAATGCATTACCTCACTTCCCCTGCTTCTGGTGCCTGAACACTGCCTATAAAGCCTGGCTTCTAGTGATATGTATTGATTGAGTGACACGCTTGGGCCTTGGAGTAGAACTTATGAAACAGTGTGGTTTATTCATAGCCTCTCTGTTGGATTTAACGGCTGATTTTCATTGCTGGTTTGTTTTCTTCCACTGACATAAGCATTTTAGGGCTTTTTAATTTTGTTTGTTTTCAAGTCCATCCTCCCACCTGGAGTATTTACTTCTGTTAATCCAATATTCTGAGAAATGCACTGTCTCATTTGTCTGGTATTTTTGACCCTTATTTCTACTCCTCCATGCCAAACACTGATTTTACCTATAATTTCCCTTTTCCTGACCTTTCTTTTCTTTACCCTGGGAAGATCTGGTAACTTGTTAATCTTCACTCTTGTCTGAGCAGTCAAATACAGGAGGGGGTAAATCTTTTTTCCCTTTTCATAAGGGGTCTTGATAGATATTGCAGCAACCAAAGACTGGGTAGAGAGGGTATCCTTTAGCCCTATTCACTCCAGAAGTGTCACATTTTGATTCTTCCTGTGCCAGACATTTCCCTGTGCAAGGATACACATTTGCAGAAGACATGCCTATTTGGCCACTTGGCTAACTAAGAACTGGATATAGTTTCCCCATGTTTTCCTTTCATTTGGGTTTATTCAGTTGAAGCTACCACAAGTATCCTTACGTCAGTCATCTTTGACTGCCCCAATGTAAGCAGACTAAAAGACATCAGAGTTCATTCATTTTGCAAGTTGTGGTGATGGTATACTCCATCTCAGGTCTCTTTCTTACAAATTCTTGAATAGCTCATTTCCAAAATCATCTCTTTTGCTGACAGACAGGACAGAAAGAACAAATCTGTTCACTTGGTTCAAGGCCCACCACGCAATTTTTTTTTCTGACCCTCATGTTGCAGACCATTTCCTTGTTTCCTTTCTTGGCAGTCTCCTTCCTTGTGGTGTAGCTCCCACAGCTTCTGCTGGCCAGTACCTCTGAGATCTCCCTGGCTCCGAGATGGTGTCTGTCTGGCTGCTGCCTCTGTTTCCCGCAGTGCAATGTGAGTGAAGGACCCCTCTAACTCCGAGGCCGCTGCTTCCCATGGACACAGACACCAAATCCTGCCATCTCCTGGTTAGCAAGGCAGCCCCTGAGCGCTCTGTGGAGACAGAGAACTGCTGTTCTCAGTGCTCAGCTGGACTTCTCTACCTGTTCTCTGAACAACACGGAAGTGTGCTCATACTTACTAGTGACCTACCCATTATAACTCTTTATGTCCTTTATTATGGTACTTTAATGACTTCCATCTATCAAAATATAGTTGAGAATTCCTTCTCTTCCATATGTGCTTAGGCTTGACAGGAGGGGGAATATCACGCGCAGGCAATGAGCCTGCCTTGCTTAGTGAGCTGAATAATTAGTAATTTACAAATTCAGTAAACAGTAAATGTGCTCTTGACCTTCCACTCGCACCAGCTGCCTGATGAGGCACCCAGCTGACACGTCCAGCTGCCTAATGCCTTTTCCCTGTGTAAAGCCCCCATCCGAAGCTCCTACTTGCTCTGTGCTGGTGTTTCAGAAGGCAGCATGGTACTGCCTACGCTGCATTGTGCTTTCTGATTCATACTAATCCCCTCATCTTCCTATGGAACATTAAACATAATCACGATATTGAAAATGAAGGCGTTGCAGATTTAAAAGTGGGATCTGCTTAACTAAAAATAGCATTAAAGCAAACCCTGTCCTTCTGTACTGAAGGACTGGCTGGTATTTACAGTGCTGTAGAGTCATCAGACTCGAGCATAGGAATAGGAAAGAATGCCAACCAAGGGGGACCAGGAATTATAGGCTTGTTCTGGTTTATTCCAAGATCTGCTCCTCCTTAACTGTGTGACCTTGAGCTTGTCATATGGTGTGCCCAAACCACCATTAATTCTTCTGTAAAGGAGCTATAAGGCTGGTTTTGCAACTCCTGCATGTGAAGGAAAGAATTTGTATTTGCAGAGTGCTTCAGGAGCCTTAGAGCTGTCCTAGTGATCAGCAGACAGCTATGGATATATTCACCATTCATTTCCCTGATTTCTAAAAGAAAAAGGCTTTTATAATAGAAAAGTTCAAGTCATTCTTTGGGAAGAAGATATCTACGGTGCACCTTCCAATATCCAGCCCCAACTACCACGATTTCAAGATTCACTTTGGACAGCACTATGCAGTTTGAAGTTTGCTTTTAAATACTGCATACCAAGGCAGCAGAAAGAAAACACCATCTTTCCTTATCTTATTCTCATTTAGACTTCTGTGCTCCAGAACTTTGCTGGTTCCTTTGATACTTACATGTGATTTTGTCAAAGTGCTGACATTCAAAACAAGACTATGTTTATGATAAGAACATTTTACTTCTCAATAGGTAAGTTGTATAAATGATGCATCTCCTGAACTTTTTCCCCTTTCTAAAGGATTCAGTGTTTTCACTAATGCGTAATTTCAGAGAGGCTGTTACAAATTCAATGTTGAAATGACCTGGTCAAGAGCTAAAAGTGTTCTAATATTAAATTAAATCTATCTCTCTCCTTAGTCCCTTACTTCTAAAAGCTGAAGCTCTAAGGAAAGCACCAACTGTCACAAGTCTTGCCAATCTGCTTATGCATCTCACTGTATCAGTTTTCCTTCCCTTCACTCTCCCTATTCTCTGCAGTTGACTCAGGCTTTTTTTCTAGGTCTTAAAAACCTATTTAAAACTCTACAGCTTGCCTCCCACACTGTCCTCTCTATAGTAACAAGCAGCTACAGTCTGTGTTCAGATGTCTTGTGGTCTGCCTAGGGCCAGGGTCTTCAAGCTAGTCTGCATATGGTACATGTGTTCAATATGGCACGAGCATCTAAATACCCAACCTTTTCTATCAAATCCAGTGAGAAAGTGTTGAGCAAGCTAATTACTGCAGGTCTCATTAGCACTGGTGAGCCAGTTAAAGCCCTATTGCATTAGATCTTGTTCCTCTTTTCATTCTGTAAAGTAACTAAGAGACCTCAAGAAGAAGCTGTCTTTCCCTTTTATCAGAAGTATGCAGTCTTTGCTAGACATCCCTGGTTCTAGGGCTCTCAGAATATTTGATACTGGCCCTTGGCTGAGCTTAGTTAAGTCTCATGATTGATTGTGTCCCCTTAAACCACCAGGGTGCCTCTTGCACACTCACCTCTCAGCTTCCAACCGAGACTTGAACCAGGGGAAAGTTAAAATGTTGGGATATTTCTGCCTTTGGAAATGCAGTGACCAGAATGCAACTTCAGGCAGCCAAAACAGTGTGGAAGATAAGAATTGTGGTAACTGTGTTGTCATGGACAACCCTGCGCTGTGAAGGAATAAAACTGCTATACTTAACTTTTACCTTATGTAGAGCCAAAAGGAGCTAAGGTCCAGGCAATGCTTTTTGTTGTGACTTGATGGCTATTATTTTTGGAATGGCTGCCTGAACCTCAAGAAGACAGTATTGTAAACAAGGCTCTGCTTTTCCCTTCTCATTCTTCTTGTCCACATTTAGACATGGAGTGATCTGTGGTGATAATATGGGTTTGGTTTCTTTATGTCTATGAAGTTGTCATTTGCAATAAGGTGCTATTGTATTTTTGCTGTCATAAAATTAAAATTTTTGAGAGGTCACATTTCATTTTGGGTTTTCTACTGAGGTTTATTTTGGCTTAGGTATTTCTCAGACATATATTACTGCTGTCATGGCCATAAAATAGAGACAAGGATAAGCAGGCTACAGGAGATATTTTTTGAACTCAATGGAATTAATATTTTTTCTCCTATCAGGCTGGATCTGCTCTCTTGGTAACATACCCATAGTAATAAATCTGGTTCTATGCACAGCCACAGACAGCACAGCTAACTAAATTGCATATACACAGCACAGGCACTAGAACCCAGGATCCACTGTTTGAAAAGCTACAGGTCTCGACCACTGTTGTTCAAGAATAGCAGCTCACGCTATTTTACTGACTTGTAGTCTGTCCCCTGTGCAGGGGAGATGTCACAGCCACAGGGAGAGGCACACATTCTGACTGAGCTGATGCCACCAAGCAGATGTATACATAAGCAGACATTTACATAACAGAAGGTGGTAGAACTTATGTAAACTTGGTGGTTTATCTCCAATACACTCAAAGGTACTCTCGAGTGTTGCTAGCTGAAAGTCATATTTTCTGCTTCTAATTAAAAGAGCATCTGTTTTGAATATCCTCGAAAAATGATCCCAGGCTAAGAGACATACCAAAAAATAGCTGCTCCTCTAATTAGTACGCTGGATGCTTATCTGTTTTTCTTCTTCCTAGTATTAAATGGTTTCATTGAACTTGGTGTTCACTTCCATTGCAAGCTATCCAATAAATCAGAAAGGAGATGTCAACATGTACCACATAAAAAAAAAGGTTTATGTATTAAAAATAAAACAATGCACTGTTTCATGGCATATAATGACATTTACATAAATGGCATGATGAGCATAATGTGGGATATGGCATTCCATACTGTGCTGTGACTTGCTGTTTTCAAGTGTTCAAGATCTAGCAGATACATTTGATAAAGAAGGGCATTTCTTTTGAGGAGAAATATTGAAACTAACCCAGTGCAGTAGAATTTTATTTATTTTAATGACCTTCAAGGGTCAACATGATTGCACAGCCATGCAAATGAACTAATTTAAGAAATTTTTAAAAATCCCAAAACCCAGTCATTCCAAGCAGAGATTGTTTCCATGTAAGCAACAATGAATATTGCTAGTTAAAGCTAAAACTGGAGTATTCTATTAGAGATATGAAAACTTGTATCAAAATCTGGTTTTATCACATCAGAACTTAGGAAGATTTTGAGAGAGTTGTTTGGAGCAGACTGTTGATCCAGGGTATAAAAGGAGCAGTCAGGGAAGATAAAAGCCATTGCTGAAAAGCTGAATATTTTGGTGGCATCACTGTTCAGGGAAAAGATAATCAAAGAAATTCTTCCAGCTGTACTGGTTTTTCAAACCAGGCATTAATTGGAGAAATATTGAAGATGCTGTAAAAGAGGTGTTATTTACAGAAATCTTCCAGTCCCTTAGTAAAGAGTGCCAAGATTTGAGATTATTTACCTTCATGTTCAAAAATATGTTAAATAGAAATGGTTCATGTAGCAACTTGGTATGTTACCCATTCCTCAAAATGTTACCAGAGGCAGAGCCTGAGATGTCTCACCTTGGGCCCAGGGATGACTGCAGGTTGACTGTAAATTTAATTGGCATGCTAGACGAATTAGTAGAACTGTAATAAAGAATACAATTAGTAGACACACGGGTAGCTGTAATATACCGGAGAAGGGGTGAGAGAACCTTTGTAAAGGGATGGCACAACCTCACACCTCTGTGGTTGTTAACACTGACGAAGGCTTCACGAGGTATGAATGCAAAATTATTAGGGTTTTAGGAAAGCAGCAAAGAAGGTTCTTCATGAGGTCTGTAAGGGCAGGTTAGTAACCCTGGCTTGAGAGGAATAGTCCAGTTCTGAATTAAGAACCAAATAACAGAAAACAAACAGGGGCAACTAAGTGCTTAGTTTTTGATCAGGAGGAGGTTTCCAGTAGCCTATTCCTGTGTTACCTACAAAGGAGAAAAAAGTGAGTTGACTTAAGTTTTTCAAGGTGATCGGCTCAAAAGCCAACTACAGGGAGTTGTAGGATGGCAAATGCAAAGCAATTTACAAAAAGAAAAGGAATACACGTGTGTGTAGCTGATGTGATTCACAGCTAACCATTCAACTCTGCCTGTGTGTTCCATACGTGTACATGTGGGTGTCTGCTCACATCTCTGCCATCCCTGCAGACCCACGAAACTCCTCCAGTGGCCTTCCTGTATCGTGTATCCCCAAGGCTTCCTGCTCTTGTTTCAATGAGGCAGCAGGTAACTGAGCACAGTTTTCTAGGCCCTTCAGAAACACCTAATGGACTGGGAAGAAAGCAAGGCAGATAAATATGAATTTGTACAGAATATATCCCATAACAATAACAAAACACCATGAGCCCAGCCCTTTGCAAAGTGAATCCAACAAGCTTATATGCTGCTCTCTGGAGTTAATAATGTCCATGAAAATCCCACACGGGCATCAAAAGAAAAGAGCAGCAATCATGCTTAAGTACTGTGTGAGAAACATAACCATCAATGTACAAAAATAATTGTCTGCATACTGTACATCACCAGCCTTGTCAATTTGATAATAGCTTCAATTCTTTACCTGGTTACAACTTAAAAAAAATAAATCTTTGTGCAAGGTGCATTGTCATTACAGACTTCATTGGTAATGCTGTGACTGTCTTTTTGATGATAATAGATTCCTTCCAAGGTAGCTGAAGTTTAGCCATAGTATTTGTTCTGGCTTGGCTCATTGAGAACATATCTTATTAAAAGAGACTGAAAAATAATAACAGCAAATGTATCTTGCTGGTTGTTTTGCAGTTGGCGTCATTATAAATGATGCCCCATAGCTGCAAATGGCCTGGGCTGAAGGAGAACTGTACATTTTATGACTTCATTGTAATAACAAACTTACTGTCATCTTCAGAGAAATAGAAGCAGCTGAATTTCCAGCAAAAAAAAAAGGGGTAAAATATTGTCTATTTCACTCAGGATAACAAATGAAAAGTGTACAGAAACTTTAGCACAGAACTGGAGAAAATAACTAGCATGAAGACAGGAGGAATTTGCCATAATCAGTGCCTTTCTCTGACAAGGCTAACTAAGTGAGAAATACTTCATGGCGAAGAGTTTGTCAGAGACAGGAAAATAATTCACATTACAGGCATTTTTTTCTTCACAACTTCCCATACATGTAGACAGCTCCTTGCATCTCCCTGGTCCCAGACTCCTGTATGAAACAGGATGTGTGTTTACATCTATAGCCATCAGATGGGAGTTTGGATGAGATCCCAAATGGCAATTTCCCTGTGAGCTTGTGTAAATGTTTATTGTATGTTTTTTTAGAAGTTTGCATTTCAGGAACCCCTTGTGGGGAGGGTTTTTAAAAAATATTGTAACTTTTTTTTTTTACTCCAGGATCTACTAAAATTTTAAAAATACATATTATTTTGTGTACAGCTGCATTTTGTTACATGAATATAATATTTTGGGTATTTTTCCTGAGTGAATGGCCATGAAAAGGGGGGAAATTGCACTTTTGGAAAGCAATTGATGCTGACAGGTAGGAAGTTTTGGAATTCAGTATCTTCATGTGAACAAACTCCAAATCCCATTCTTCATGCTCATAGAAAGCAAAAATAATGAGCCATAATTTAAGCCTCTTTACTTAAAACATATGGCAAATAGCAAACAACATGCATTTTTTATATACATGTAGAAAAGAGTCATCCACTTCCCTTCCATACATGGTACCTAATCAAAACAGATTTGAATCAAATTAACAGCAAACATGTTTTAAAATATTGACTAGGATCAACCGGTGACTAAAATATTATTTAGCATTTCAGTAATTAATCTTGATTTAGCTAAAATAGGCTTGTCACTGACCTTTACTAAATTGATTTACTATCCCAAAAATGACTATATGCAGAGATTTACACTCAAATAATCATGTTCTGCACATCTTTCATTTGATTGGAATAAATCCTTGCTGAGTTTAGATGGGAGGGAAATGACAATTCCAGCAGCAGAATCTGTGCGTTTCAGATGTGACCCCGTGGAGCAAGCTGGCTGGGGACAGCAGCAGAGACTCGGCACTTGAAAAAAGGCTGAGCACTTGCTAGCAGCTGTTGATGTGGCAATGGAAAATACTGAGGGTTCCAGAGATTACAGAGGTATAATTTGGCCTGCAGTGCAAGTAAACAGAAATGCTCTCTGGAAAGAACTCCTGTTGTAATCAATGAGGTTTTCCCATTAGTTATAATGAGAAAAGCTAATGGGTATTTTTCTCTGTGTACATTTTTACTCAAAAAGTATTTTAACAGGAGATTTTTATGCATAGTAGTGTAGGGTTTTTTTATCAAGACAGAAGCATATCTGGTAAGCAACGCTTCCCATTATGAGCTGTAGTTATATCTTCATTGTATTTAGAGTGTATCAGAATATAGTATCTATTAGAAACATAAGGAATAAATGTTCCATAGTTAATAGTATATTACAAATATATTAGAATTTTGGAATGCTGCTAGCATGTTAAGATGTTGCTTTTAATTTTGAGTTCATTTCACATTCAAAGATACCATTGTTTTAGGGACCATTAACAAGCCCTCTAATACATTTCATGCTATGTAATACATAGTATAATTAGAAGGGAAACGTTATTCCCAGAAGGTGTGATCCTGCATTCTTTTGAAATCAAGAGAGGACATTTTGTTGTGGCACTAGATGCTACTATTGAAGAATCCAGAACAATGGTAGTTAAGGTTTTTAAACTTTTCATAATAATTATGGGGCTCTTTGCAAGGATTACTGTCCATATAAGCACTAACTCCATAAACTATATGGAGCAAGACTAATTCTGATTGGGTTTGGGGGGAAGGAGGGAGGAAGGAGAGGGGTATTCTGCCATTAAATATAATTTCTATGGGTTTTTGTCACGACTGTCTTTGCAACCAAAATGACCTAGGGTAAGAAGTTAGATTCCTCCAATCCCTTGTTAATTAGCCACACTGAGAAATAATACCTTTAATAGGTTTGGAGAACTTATTTTGATGTGGCTCAAACAGAACACTTCTTAAAATCCCCTCTCGCAGAAATACGTAGCAGACCTGTAACAGCATAACCTATGCTAACAAAATATTTGACAGACACGGAAACAAGGTTTCATATTAAATTTATCAAGATGTGTTCTTGCTTTACTAGTTCTATGTATTCTCCACAGGAGTTCCCTCCTCCTTTGGCCTTTCTGAGAACAATTTCAGTGTGACTTCCCTATGGCTGCAAGTTTGCTAATGGTAGGGGTTTTAAGAAGAGGGAGAAGCCAGGAAGAACTTGCATTCTGGGGTCTTGTTATTTGTCTTGAGGCAGATCAGCCAACAGAACTGTCCAAAACCAGTTTATCATAGAATTGCTTATTTCATGGTGACCTTTCCCAACAGACAAGCAATAATGAAAATTTATTTAGGATATATATTTTCCCTGTAAGATTTACTGGACTTTTCCTGTTACTTCATTGTGATGGCAAAATAGCAACATATCCCCTACCCTCACAGTCATTTCTATGGGCTCATCTTTAAAATATCTCAACAATGTGTTGATATTAATTTTCATTACTGCTGTCACTATGAGATAAAATGAATGCTACCATTCCTAACTTACAGATGAAGACCTGAGAAAAGCAGTTATTTATTCCAAAGCTGTTCCCTAGTTCTGACAATATTTTCATACATAGAGGAATAGGATTTTCTTCAGAGCACTTAATGTTGTGTAGCATTTCATGGGTTAACAGAATAAATAAAATCTGAACTTTACACTACAATATGTTGAATTCTAGATGAAAATAGCCCATATTTTTAAAGCAATCACTTGGACAGAAGGTCCATCAGCAGATGTAAACTATTTTTAAAAGTCACTTAATATGCCTGCACTTGGAAATGCTCTAAGTGATGTTTATAGAATTTCTAAGATCTAAGGGGGAAGAGTTTTATAGAGAAAAATCAGAAAAAGGAAACAATGGACAAATCACTTAAATGCCTGTTTCCCCAGCTGGAGTGTAGCATCTTGCTCTTACATTTCCATTCCAGGATTACAACTGTCACTCAACATTATGCTTTGCAAATGCCTTCAAGAATAGTTGCCACTTAGAAAAAGCACAAAACATTTAGAAAACACTGCTTTAATCACAAAACTAGTGTTCTTCCACTAACCCCAAATAGTAACTGATTTAGTCTTTATTCTGCTTCTGACAATAAGAAGCATTAGGAAAACAGCCCTTTCAAAGACATTTTTTGCTGTGACACCCAAGTTGTTATATCCTGTATTGTAGTGTGATGTTTAAATGGGTTTTGAGAGAAAAAAAAGTATTAATAATGATACTTAATAATTGGAGAGAGACCCCAGCCAGTCAAAGAGAGTGTTTCCTTCTTGTTACAGTAGCTATTTTCTTCTTCTACCTCTTCTTGCTAGATAATTTCCTACTGGCTGATGCTTAGCTCACAACCTTAATGCCAGTATAGGATTTGGTCTCCTGTGCCTGCAGCTGTTTTGATGCCCCAGAATGCATATACATTCTGTCCACCTTTTTAACAGCTAAAGTCTGGAGTAAAGAAAGTTAAAATTCTTTTGATAGATACTATGTCTTCCCACGCCTGGTAATTCCTCCAACAAGCTTGCCCTGGATTCCATTAGTGAAGCAGAAGTATCTCTTGACAATCACGAAAGATAGTGACCAACATCACTTATTTTTTTCCTTAAAACTACCAGCTTTGAGTCTCCAGCTAGAGGTTCTGCACCAGAAATATAATGATTTCACCTGCAGTGGCATCAGCAGCAAGTATCAAATGAAAAGAGATTGAAATAGAGAGCAAGTGCTTCTATTTCTCATTCTCTTCTGTGCTTGTCATCGTGCTGCCATTTCAGATATTGAGATCACTCAGCCTTGACATGAGCAAAACCTGTCTCTGAGGACAAGATGGCAAGTGAAAGAGCAGCTTTTAGACTACAGTCTTTTGAAAACACATTATTGCAGGCAATTGTGAAAATTCAGCATTTGTCTTCCCCAACTTAAACATTTTCCTTCTTACTTCTATCATGTAAGTGTACATTCTTCACCTTGGAAATGAGAAAGAAAACCAAATTTTGCAGGTTTTTGAGAATATTTGAATGATCCAGCCATCATACTGGATAAGGTACTGAAGCTGGTAAAAACACCTGTTTCAAACAGATTTGTTTTAACATAACCAAACTTTGTTGGCACTGCAAACCAGCCCCATACAAATAAGGAGCTATGCTCTTGTATATCAAGAAGCTCTAAATGTATCTTAGGTTTTCTTTCCCCTGCACTTTTACTGTTTCTATCAAGAATCACTCATAGACTGTTAGTTGGCATAGTAAAAAGAGAGAAAAGAGAGAAAAGGTGTGGCTTAGTCGAGATGGACATAATAGCACCACACTTATTGTAATCCAAAGTTATCATCATTTTTATTCTGTTTAGTGTTTCTCTTATACCTTTTCACAATTGCTGTGGTTTATTGAGATTGGCTGTTTAGCAAACAATGACAAGGCTGTCTAATAAACAATGACCATACAAGCAGTAAACAATTAGTTTAAACAAGCAAAAGTATAGTTGTTACATATTATTTGCGAATCTTTCTTTGTACACACTTAATGTCTCATAACAAGAACATCTTCTCCTTGTGTCCAGAACATCTTCTTTCATTGATTATCTTCATGACTTTTTCTGTGGGTTTCACTGAAGCTGCAAAATTCTTGGTAAAATCTCATGGGTAAAATCTGACTGTCTTTAGGTCTGACTCTGTGAGGCTGTCAGTCCAGCTGCCAGTCTCATCAAAAAAGCATTAAATGGAGTGAGGTTTCAGCTGTCAGATGGAAATTTGGGAGAGTGGAGCTCTTTTCTTCATTCTGACAGTTTTCCTGAGATCCTAGGTACAATCTTAAATATCTGTGTTACCCATCAATAAAATGGGGGAAATTGTACTTTATCTTTGTTTCACTGTGATGCATTGAAGACAAGTACATCTCAAATTTTAAGTTTCATAGATACTTCAGTAATGGGCAACATCGAAGAATGAAAGATAGCAGCTTCCTCAAGAAAGATTAGATTTAACAAGTTTAGCCAAGGCAAACTCTTAAGCAGTGAGTAGACAACAGTCTGACCTGCGTTGGTGGATGATCTTGAAGTGTACCAACTTCCTAAATAATACTTTCAAACAAGAGAACCCTTTCCTTCCTTAAAGAGCTTCAATAGGTGCCCTTATGTCCTTTGCATCTTTGTACTTTGACTTTGTCCTGCCAAGTGGGTTGCGCTCGGAAGCGGTTTTCTCTTTGCACATCAGGACTGTGTGATGTGTAGCACCAGCAAAAACTCAAAACATTTCCTGTAGCTGCTGTTACTGTCCCTCCCTACATCTGAGATGAAGACAAGAGCAAGTTTCAAGGTGTACATTGCATGTCTGCCCTACTGCATAGAGATGATTTATTACATCTTAGGTTAACAGGTGGTAAAGGAGAAAGATCAATAAAGGAAAGTGCAGGGACACACAGATATTTTCCTGGGTTTTTTTTAATCTCTACAGAAATAAGTTGAGACTTTCTGAAGATCAGAAGGTTTTGAACCTTTCTTTGAGACAGAACAGAAATTTCCTACTGGGACATTGAGCAATTTCTATCCAGAGACACTGCTTCTGTGTTAAGTTTCATCTATCAAGGTCCTTGACAGTGTTTTGAGAACATTAGCTATAATGAGATTAGTTTATGAGATCAAGGAAGGACAAAAGTTCTGAAAGAAAGTACTACTGAAATTTTTGAAATTCTCACTGAGTTAGAGTAACTTTAGCCATTGACTATCCCTTTTTGTTCCTTTTAGAGCACAGTTGAGTTTTAAACGGAACAGTGCAAATAGGATCACAAAAATGGCATTTTTTCCTGTCAAATTTGTTTGATTTCTTTTTGGAGTCATGTGAGCTTTAGTTGATTGTTTCCTTTATCATTTTATTAGTGATGGCTGACTGAAGAAGGAACTGTATTTGTCCTCGTTAGGCTGGTGCCAAGCTAGAAGCATATTACTGCTGCTGTCCAGAAAGTTGAACAAGAAATAAGATCTTTGTATGACATGGCAGGGCTGGGGTCTTGGGAAAATGCAGTCAAAGTTTTCTTGAAATTTGTATCCAGGCTGAAACCATTGGTCAATGAATTTGTAGTTCATCTATTTCAGTACCTTCTGTCTCCTGTTGAAATTAGGTTTGCATGCTGTGTAGCTAGAAATGTTTCAGCCATCTCTTTGAAATGTCTTAATATATTTTCTTTGTGGTATTGGACAAAAACTACCAGTGGGAGTAGGGAGCTGGGGCAGCTCTTAAGGGCTCAGCTACCTCAGGGTCACACACATCTCTGCTCTCCCTTTCAATTGCTGCCTTGTAGTTAAAATAACAGGAGAAGGAAAGGTTGAGAGACTTTGATTCCCAGTTTGAAGTTCATGATTCTCAATAAATGTAAATATGAAGGCAATGATAGCAGCAGCAACTTCTCGAGGACAGGCTGTGTGCCTGCTCAGGTGGAGCTGTGTCCTGTTTTTCTGTTACATGGATGGCAGCACAGTAAACACCCTGCTTCGTGCCAGGCTCAGCTGGCATAGAAGAGGAAGGGATTGCTGGTTTTCCAGTTAAAAAAATGTGATGAGATAGAATGTTTTACAACTCTGTAAACCTCTGAAGCAACTCATGACTGCCCAAGATCAAATAAAATAGAGACCAAACAAAATCTCTCATTTGTTCTCTACTTAAAAATTACTAACGATAAAGAGGTTTTCTAGGTAGCTTCTTACCATGTTTAAAGACATTAATTAACAGCATAAAATTTCACCCCATTTCAGCTGAATTTTTTCAGGCTTTCCCTGCATTGCTTCTCAAGGCTGGGATCCTGATGGCCATGTGGAACTGTTCTTTTTATAACTGTTTTATAACTGTTCTTTTTATAACAATGTTTAGGTTTTGAAAAATCACAATCATGAGTTCCTTCAGTCTCCTACATTGTACTCTGAATTCCTTCTGACTTTGTTAAGGTCCTCTTCCTCTAAGCTTATTATCCTGTTAGCTGTTTTAATGTGTGCTCACTGCAGCTTGTTACAGCTTTCTCTGTGCATTCCTCCTGGCTCCTGTTTAAGACTTTACCTCAGTCAAGGCTTCATCCGCACAAAGCAAGGTGGAATACTTTAGCACATAATGGATCTGGTCATTTCATGCATTTAAGAAAACAAAATTCTGCTTACCTAGTTGCCTTAATTTTCTTCTGTTTTATTTCACAGTTTGAAAACAAAACCTTTGTAAGCTCTGATTTATATTTCCACAGAGCTTATGTTGCCAAGACAACTATAATGAATGTTCTCTTCTGGAAAAACCCTTGTAGACATAAGAAGCTTTCCCAGATATACCATTCAAGCTGAAATGTTGTAAAATAGTGAATTCACTAACATTTTTCCTTACACTGTCCATTTAATTGACATGGTGGTGTTATTCCCCATTCTGTATTTGCAGCTTGTTATTCTTCTTCCTTATTTGACTAGCATAAAGGAAAAAAATTACATTTTTGTCTTGATGTTTATTGAGTTTAAAAAGAACAGGAAGTGTTTATGGTCAAATATTTTAGGTAATAGAAATGCATGTTCTCTGTGTCAATTATCAGTATCTTCATAAAAAGGGAAAAAAGAGAGGGAGGCTTAATTTCTGGCAGAAATATGTTAGCTGCTAAAGCAACTAAAGAAATTAGCAAGATTGTTGTTGGGGTTTTTAATTGATATCTGGATTTTTTTTATGATTTCATATTTCACTTTCTCAGCGCTGCATCATGCAAGGTGTCTAGGGGCAACAGTACTGACCCTGGATCGATTCTGCACATTTGGAAGGTGTAGAAAAGAGATATAAACTTCTACCATAAATTTACCAATGGAATCAATTAGACCTTTGCTTCATTTCATTGTCATTGGTCTTTAGTGTTTGTACTTGTTTATGAAAGAACCAAACTCACATCACATGAGTACGTGGTTACATATCACAGCATCCATACTGAATAATTTAACACTACACTCAATCATCAATTTACATTGTGAGTGTTAATGAAAGCCACAGGAAATAAGCCATATAATATTGTGAATGAAAACAGCTCTATTTCCATCTGGAAATGGAATGGTGTGGTTATTGTACCACAGTACAATAGCAGTAGCTGGTGTTGGGTAAATTAAATCTGTAGCTGCACAGCACAATCTCCTCTTGATAGGAAGCCTTGGCCATTGCATAGACACATAGTGAGGAGTCATAGCTCATGGGGGAGGAAAGAATTTGAAGAACACACACTGCAGGCAGTATGAAACACTAGAGCAACACCTTAGAAAGACATTAATAATAAAAGGTATTGTATTTTCATACAAACCCAAACCAACCTGTGTAAAATCAGAATTCTTGAAAAAAATCTGTGTGACTGACTAGTTAGCATCTCCTGAGCAAAAGTGTTTGAACTGCAATATTTTGGCCATTACTTTATTTTCAATCAAGGTAGGGAATACAGGAACTATTTACATAGGCAGATTCCAAAGCAACTATTTTTGCAAATGGGTTAAGATACAACCGATAAATGCACAAAGGGCTTTAGTTCTCCATTTATTTTTTCTTTTTTACAACAGCTAGTTTCAGAAAGCCATAAAAGTGCTTTCAGAAGTAAAATGAGGAACTAATGGGAGCAGCCATGAACGCATGTAATCCCTTCCTCCCACCAGCCCTCTAGAGGATACAGAGTACCGAGAAGCTCATTTAAAAAACTATCATTAGCCATGACTTTTCAAAAAGGCACAAATCTTTACAGATATAGCTGTTCTTGTTCTAAACATGTTTCAGTCATCAGTATTTGGAAGATAAGGAGACATCTGAAAAGCTGTATAATATAATGGCTGATTAAAGATTCTGCATCCCCAAGAGCATGTGAACACAGCTAAGACAGAATTTTCTTTCTTTTGTGAAAACACACACCAGTTCTGCATTTATATCAAGTAATCCTTGAAAGTGGGTAAAAAGAGCTTCTTGGCAACAGAGAGGTCTTTGTGGAAGAGTATGTTACTTTCCGTAGAGTTCCATCAACATATTCAAATTTCCTTCCAAGAACCTTCCAAGAATTAGCATATTTTTTTATAACTCCTTCTCAGATACACTGTGTCACTTGCTCTCACAGTTCCCATTTATAACTGATATCACATGAGCGTCATTAAGACACGGAGCAGAGCCTGAGTTGTTATGACACAGAATCACATATATGGGCACAGACTTTCTTTGGCAAGTAGTTTAGAGATTTTTTTATTATTATTTTTAAGATAGCATATCTATGCTAAATATAACTGCAGTCAAAACTGAAATAAATGGGGGTCCTGGGTCTCATCAAGGTTTTGCGCCATTCCAGATCATCTTGGCAGAGAGCTGTGGATGCAATTTCCCAGAAAATTGTCAAACACTTTCAGCCACAGGAACTAAGCTAGACATCAAACTAAAATTTATTTCACAGTAACCTGTTCCCTCATTTGTAGGTAAGAACCCACTCTTTATTTGAAGTAATTTTCTTCAATCACGGTGGGGAGGGCCCAGATCAGGCTGCTAGGTTTTGTGGTAGGTTTCCACTTCCCTCTCTGCACAACCACTACCTTGGGTAATTTACAAGTTTTATTTATTAAACTCTAGGTGTGATTTCTCTTGACCCCTCCTATTCCCTTCCTGAGGCACATTATGATGAAGACATTCTTACTGTGGTGCTGTCCTGTGACCTGTGCCATCGGTAAGGAGTAGATGTTGTGTGACTCTTCCTGAAGTAGCTGTCTCCTGCACGGTGAGCTGAAGCTGGGCGTGCTGGTGTGGGTCACACACACTCTGCCTGCCTTCCCGTCCTGTCCTTCTGTCTCCCGAGAACATTATCAGCCCTGCCATCCCTGCACCTCACACACAGAAGAAGCAGCCAGCTTTAAACTCCACAAATGAAATACAGCTATCAACAGAGCTGTGGCAGACTGGAGCTCGGTGTGGGCTTGCTGCCTGAATATTTATTTAGCTTCCTGGGCAAGTTTTCCAGCTGAATCTGTCTGCAGCGGCTACATGGCTAGAACTTAGCTGGGTGAATGTGTGCATTAACCTGCAGTACAAGCTTAATGCTTGAAAATGAGCTGCAGGGAATGTAGAACAAGATGACTGGCATGAGCACAAGAGTATTGGATGCTTTCAGCTAATCCCTCCCTTAAGGTGTTCTCCAGTAAGTGAGTGTGCACTGGCCTTACAAGTTAAAAGTTGAAGAATAACTTTCAACCAAAGTAAAGGGACTAAAGCAATATGATATATTGGGGAATGACGCAACTTTTGATTTACTCTATGATTCTATGGCTCAGCAAATCTGTATTTATGTCATGTACAGGGTAAGATTCACAGTTTATATCCCCAACAAAATGTTGCGAACATGAATCATACTAAATCTTGCAACTTCAGGCAAAGAAACAACTCCCAAAGCAGCCATATTCCAAAAAGAAATAAAGAAATATATAGCTACCTACTACTATCACAAGTATTAAAATATATAATCTCTAATGAAAAAAGCCCAATGCATCCAAATAAAAAGGGATAATCAACTTGTGGATGGTGGCAGACTCCATAAATCTTAGTGTGGCAGCAGTAGAGTGCTGGGTAGCTATTAAATATACCATGTTACAAATTACAGAATGCAAGACCTGATCCATGCAGCCATTTGAATACCAATGCCAAGAGGAGGGGACAAGCAGCCCTTAGGGCAATTAGGATCTCCCAATGGGCTGCTAATGCAGTTGGAATCTTCCTCTTTCCTCTGTTTTGCCCTTATTTCTTCTCCTCATTTTCTTCAAGCTCAGGTAAGTAAAAAGGTCGTGTAAGACGAGAGAGATTCCTTAGGTATACCACACAATGTGTAACAATGTTAGAGATTACAAAGTTCTGTATGGCTCTGACATATTACTGTCTTGTTGGAGATTTTTCTTCCAGATATTCCGATAGCAAATGTTTGCACAGTGGAAGAGATCAGAATGATAAAATAAATAAACATTGTCCAACTGAATCTGGGAAATCTCAGCTGCTTTGCTAATGTGTGCATGTGTATATATGTGTATATATGTGTATATATGTGTATATATGTGTATATACACACACATACATCAAGAGGAAGAGTGTGAAATGGAAGCCAGGGAGGTCAGTGTGAAACCAGCTGTACTGCTGGTTCTTTAGCTGACTTCACTGAATAAACTGCCTTCCTACAACCTTTGTAATTTGCCATAGTCTCCTCCCTGTTCAATTAGAATTTTGTAAGGTGCTTTTGGTTCATGCAAATCTGTACCTGTTTGAATTTATCACCTTGTGTTCCCCGTAGGCAATTTGTGTTTTAGTGCTTTTACACACTGAATTCTTGAAGACTTAAGTAGAATGCAAAATACTACCCAGAAAAAGGTAAAACAGCACTGTCTATAAAGTGAGTATGGATTCCAAGGGGCTTCAGGGAGTACTAGGTTATGTATTTGGACTGCAGGGCAAAGGGAGGGTTTTGGAGCAGCATGTCCATCTGGATGTCTTCTTATCAGCTTTGCAGAGACCCAAGAGCTCTATGTATTGCATTAAGGGCATGGTCGAAAGCATTGTTAGGAGTTAGCAGAACGTGAAGAGCTGTAGAGTGGTCTCCTCAGCTGGCATAGCTACAGAATCTATCAGCAGGAACATTTCTCATACAGATTTTGCCATAGTATAGAAAATAGAAACTTTTATTTTAGTCTGAGTAAGTATTATTCTTACAGTAAAGAACTGGAGTTGAAGAGTGTGTGTCCTTTGGCAAAGAGTTATTCCCTAGTCTAAAGAAGCTAGGGAAAAAGATATTTCTACAGAAAAAGAAACAAAAAGACATTTTGTTCATGAATAAATTTTGCATTTCCTTTTTTATCTGCATAGAAGTTTATGAAGCACTAAAATAGTTGTTACACAGAAGTGTAAAGTGCTATCCAGATTTTGCAGGGCACTGCTGGCTTCCTGCCTGCCTTGTCCTCAGTATGAAAGGAATAAAAGAGGAACCTTTTAACCAGGAACCATGTCGAAGTGGAGATTTTGGGTCTGGATACCCTTGGGTCCAGGCACGGCTCCCATACCTTCCCACATTCAGAGCTGTGAAAGGATAAGCACAGAGCTCTACCATTGTTTCTTCTCCTGTTTCACTGTTATGTGAGTCTTGGCTTCATCTCCAAGCTATCCTCAGCTGCAGTGGTTGTACGAAAGGGAAAGCTTTGCTAGACTTATGCCAGGCAGTGAAGAGCCCTCAAAGACAAAGGGAGAACTTTTCTGTGTTTGATCCGGATAAGCTGATGCAGCACAATCTGTCGGCAGGTCTCCAGAGCTTTTGCCAGCAGAGTGTGGAAAGTGGAGCTCAGGCCAGAGGCTAATAGCCAGCAATGCAGGAAGCTGTTTGGGTTGCTGCCTTGTGTCTGCCTTCGAACTAGCTTTCAACCTTGCAACATATTCAGTTACACGTGTGTAACTGGAACATACTGGTGTGACTGGGAAGGAAGTGGCAGAAGAAAGCTTAATGAAAGTTTGTCTGATGTTTCACACATCAGAGACTTCCGGCAGGGCTGAGGACTAATTATCCATCAATCCCCTCTGAATTACATAGATTTGCACTACATGGGGTTAGAAGTGCACTAGCAGACAGCTCATTTCATGTGCTAATAGCCTTTAAAATTCTTCTGTCATGTTTCACAATCCAATTATTCATTTATTTATCAAATAAAGCTGAAAGGGAGAGGAAAAGTGTTATAGAGGATCTTAGCCACAGAAGTGGCCTTTATTTTAAAAACTTCCCCTTTCTTTTCTTCCTCACTGACAGCTGGTGACATGACTGGTATAAAGCTTAGGAGGGAAGGGTCTTACCCCAGCTTGGCATCCTGCCACGAGTTCCTGTGACCTGGCTGTTCTACTCAACCAGGTCCTCCCATAGCCTCTACTTGCAGACTCCCTCCTCTCTTTATTCTACCATGCTGGCAACATTTGTGCAGGTGTTTAAGCACATTATTTCCTTAAGTCAGATTTGATTAAAGTGACACATCAGAGACACTTCCTGGTGTAGTTCTGTGCTATATATGCAGCTGTTATAGGGCACTCTACCCTTTAGCTGGTCTTTTGTTATACGCGTGAGATCCCAAGAGTGAGTTTCTTATTACCAGTGAAGTATCCTCACTACCTTTCAGCTCATGTCTCCCTTTTAAAGTACACTATAGCTTTTTTTATTCAGCTTCACCATACTGATGTGTAAGTTTAGTCCTCTTTGATAACTGTTCCAGAACAAATCAGCATCTTTCCCTCTCTCTGTGAGAAGGGAAAGGAAGAAAATGGAAGAAAATTTTCTAGACATGAAGAAAATATAGCAGATAAAACTTGAGGAACACCTTACAATGAAAATCTGAAGAAAAAGACCGAGGCAATCCTGTTATTTCCTTAAGGTGCAGCCTGCAAGCAAAAGGCCAGAGAAACACGTCCTGACCTAACCCCAAAGTAAATAAAACCCCTTTCTTCTTCCTATTTTGTCTTATTTTTTCACTGAAGAGGAAAAATACTAAATAAGAAAACTTACATTTCTTTGTTATATAATGATGCCTGTGAAAAACAAAGGAGTAGAATGCAGAAAATAGAAAATAAAATACAAATGTATGCTTTATAGGACTGAAGTAGAAAAACCCTACAGGCATTTTCAATGCCTCTTGCTAATTACTGTTATTTCTAGGAGTTACTGAATGCATCCACAGTATGACCATTGCTTGAATTCTGCTTTTGAATTATTCATCGCTTTTACTTTCATATAAAGTAACTATTTGCAGTCTTTAAGTCTTTTAATTTTTTTCACTAAAACATGGAAATTTGAGGAGAACTTTGAGATTTACCAAGATGTGACGCTGTTAAAAACCTTGCCTAATCAGAAGGAAGCATGAGAGACAGCTAATAGGACTACATCTGTAACTGTAACATCGTGATACTTCACAGTCAAAATGGTTGAGAAAGTTAAGGGGACACAGAGCCATAAAAAGTCCCGTTTGCTGAAGATCTTGTTACAGGACAATGTTGAGGCTGGGAAGAGAACACAAGCCTATGGCCCTTGTAACTCCATCCCTTACATGTGTGTTCTCCTTGCTTCTGGCCACTGGATAGTTGCTCTTAAACAATGCAATTGCTTTTTTTCCCACGCATTCAATTTAAAGCACCGCTGGCAAGATGGATTGTCAGAACAATGTGAACTCTTACAAAATTCTTTGTAAGTATTTCAGAAAATGTTTCATTAGCCTTCCAACTTTTCCTTTTGCCTTTTCATTTTCAAGTTCCAAATGGAAGTAGTTACTGGTGTCTCACGGCCTTCTGGTTTGCAGAAAATGTACTGTCATTCTCTGTTCACCGAGTTTTTCATAGTCTGTTTTCCTAAAGAAAGACAACTTGCTGTGTTGTCCATGTCTGTTTCCTGAAATGGCTGTCTCTCACAAATCACTTTTAAATAGATGTCTGATTTCATCCTCATTTGGCAGAACTGAAAAAAAAAATCTGTAGGAAAATGAGATTTCTATAGATCAAGCAAAAAATATTGGGCTAGAAAGAGAGAGGAGATCCTGCTAGTGCTCTGGCTGAAGGAGGGACTACAGGATAAAGCTTTCCTACTCCTGGTATCCAAGGACCTACTCTCCTACCTTCACCCTCCTCCTGTTATTCCCATTAACTTCATTTGGATGGCTTACTGGGAAGAAAGAAAAAACAAGTGCTTTTCACATGAGCAGTCACTGTAAGCACTAGAAGACATTGCCGCATTCCATGTAAGTAGAAGTACAGAGGGAACACAATTTTTCTCAAACCCTGACTTTTTATTTCCATTAAACTGTTTTCAGTTATTTAGAGCTGAAATATTTTTGGCACTCTTAAAGCTATTTTCTTTCTTTTTGTTCATGCTTCTTTTCTATGAGGGAAAAGATTTAAATAAATAGGGTGAAGAGAAACAAAAAAAACCCCAAAGTTAATGTTGTACTTTCTGCCATTTCCATGAGGGAAACATTTCCCTCAAAAAGTGTTCCAGTCATTTACAGAAGAACCTGTAGTCACATTATGGTCTGTTTCCTCTCATGGTTCAACCAATTTAATTTCAGGAGACCTGCTTGGTCAACCAGCTTCTTTCTGAGAAATTACTATTATTAGGAAAGGCTAAAATTTTTACTTTTCTTCTGAGATACGAATTGGCAAACTCTCAGATAATCTGTCTTGACTATATTGGTTTGTATTTCCAGTTTTTGGTTAAAATATCTGTCTTGTTTCAAATGGGGTATATGGTAAAAGTCACTCCATTTTATTTTTCTGCTCTGTAGCTAATGATGAAGCATCCCTAATGTCTGAATTTTTTCTAGCAGAAATGAAATCTAAATCTGTCAGTTAATAATAGCTCTCTCAGGGATTTGAGGCTTTTGAATCCCTTTACTCAGTCTTCCCTCGTATTATTTTGTTCTCTTCTCTTGGCAGGTGTTCTGAGGCTGGGATTTCACTTTTAAGGCACTGTGAATGGTGTCTGTAGAATCTGAATGACTTTGGTTTGCTCATCTGAAAGGAAACCTATAGGCAGTGAGGTACCCTGTTGTATTTGTTTACTATGAGAGACATGTTTTTAAAGATGGATAAGATGTGACAGGGTGTCGATTAGGACTACCCATTTTTAGCCTCCTTTATTGAATGAAGAGGTCTAATAATATTAACTGCTGTTTCTGACAGCAGCCTAGAAATCGAATATTACGTCTTGGACTATGCACAGAACCCTTTTCAAACATGTAAAATGAATAATCAAATGTGCTCTGGAAAGAGAGAACCATTTACTTTTATTTTCTAGAGGAGGAATGCACTCATACATCCTTGTAAAGATTAAAGGAGAAACTTGCGGTTTTAAATTAGATCCATTACTTGAGGAACAGATGTCCCTGAGTTTGAAATTGCATTGTGCAAAGACCCCAAACACACTGCAGAATACTACCCAAATGTACAAAATAACTGAGGAAGATATTTGCAGCTCTATTTTTTATGACACAAGAAACCCTGAGAGAGAAAGTTTTTGTTTTGCCTTAGGGAGAGTATGTAGGCTCAGGGGAGGAGGAGATTGCTAATCACAGCTAACAGTGTAATGACTCTTGCCAGAAAGTAGCTGGCTCCACAGGGTAATAAGATTACAGTCTTCTCTTCTGGAAGAGCAGGCAGTGCACCAGAGCTGACCTGTCCTCTGCAAGTATGCAGTAAAAACTCAAGCCTGGGCACAACCGTGGCACCCAGTTCCTGCTGCTGCAGCTGGAGAGGCAGCTTTCCTCTCTCATCACCTTCTGTGTGAGAATGAGGTTTTGTAGTTTTTCCAGAAAAGTGCAGTGCTGGCTGTTAAGACCCATCTTCAGTTGTCCCCTTTGCTTTTGAACAGGATAAAGAGTGAGGCCTGTAAGCGAGCAGGCTTTTTTTCCAGCAGCAGATGGTTCAGGATGTAAGCTCATATCCCTGAACTGATGGGATGTAGAAACTGTCACTCTCAATCACTGCCTCAACTCAGATCCAACTGTTATTTCAGAAGATTTGACATCATTAACTCAGTAGTTTAAAGTCTGATGTCCTCTCTGGGATGGTGTAGTGTTTAAAGTTTATTTCCTAATGAAACAAAAAACCAAACCCAGCCAACCAGCAAACCAACAACCATCCAACAAAAAAACACCAAACCAAACCAAACCAACACAAAAAATAAAACACAAAAAAAGGATCTTTGTTGCCTATCTCAAATAAGACTTGGGGGAAAATGGTCTTAGAAGAAGACTCTTGCTTTTGTGGGGAGTAGCCCACCAGGGCTATCAGTACTGCACATTTCCAGTAGTTAAACAAGAGAGCTTAATTACTACAGATATCAAAAAGCATGTTCAGATTTGTTGCAAGTCACTTGATAAATTTGCTTGAAAACCTCATTTCAGAAGGTTTTTTCTATACTGCAGTAATATTTAAAATAATAAGGCAGGCAGAAATTCAAACATTTATACCAGTAATGCTAGTAACTTCCCCATTTTTCTCAAAAAATCTGTATGGCTGGACAACATAACATCTATTGACATCAGTATGAGAACTTATGATGTATTAGATCACTTGAAGCTTACAAGTTTGGGGTTTTCGGCAGTTAGTAGAAAGTGTCCCTCTGACTCCATGCACATTTTGCTTATGTAACAGCTGGTCCTCAATTGAAAACCTTATACTAGAAGGGAGTTAACTGAGTCAGCCAAAATGCTCTAGACTTCCTATAGCACATGGGTTCTCTTTTCAACTCAGTACTGTACTTCATCCTTCGCTGTTATATTTTATACTGTGGTATGTCAAGTAAAGGGAGCCACATAGGCCAGACGTCACTGCATTACTGAGATGGTTAAAGCGTGAAACTTTTGACATGCCTTTTGAGGAACAGGCCCCTTTGAAAAGCACTACCTTCTATCTGCTATCTGGTCATTTTGTGTCTTCTAGATACAGTCATATTTTCCTTATATCACCAACTGAGAACATCTTTTGGGAGAATCAGTTGAGAAAATTAAGGAAACTGATATAATTTGTCTGCTTCGGATACTAACATAGATTACAGAGGGAATGGAGGTAAGAGAGGACCAACTCACAAATTCCTTTGAAGAAAGAGGGAAATGCTTTATATTTCCAATGGGGAACCATTCTTTGTAGGCAGCAATTAAGATAAATACTCTAATATTGTTTATACGGGCTGTCAAATAAAGTCCTGGGGAGCATATATTGAGCAATTGCTCTAAGTGGAGCATTTGTCATTAATCTGAGATGCTCTCTCCAGTTGGTGTGGCTTGTGTTGCAAATGGAAGACTGAACCTAAACTGGGGACATAAATTTTCTGATACTCTCCTGTTTTGAAGGTAATGTGGTCCATAGCTGGGAGAAAGCCACGTGGCTGAAAGCCGTAATTGCCTGCCTGGCACAGAAATATTGCCTCTCCTTTGGTTAGAGGTGTGCAGGGAGGGGGAAGCAGAATGCAAAGAGTCAGAGATAAAGTAACTGGGGCAAGATCTTTGCCTGAGACCTTGGGGTGATTCTGGCCAGCTGGGACTGCCTTTTCTTTATGTGTTTGTACCACACACTGGTGCTACAGCTAGATTTTTTTCCTATATGTGGCAGCTGAAGAGAGATTAAAGATGCCGGTGTGTGAGGAGGTCTGCTGCTCCCACCCAGAGCCTTGCTCATGAGGCAGAGTGATGCAAAAGTGGAGAGGGAAAGTCTGAGATTCTCTCTTGTGAACAGACCTGTCACAGCCACTTACGCCTTTGTTAACAGCCCATCGACCATCTACTGCTTAACACACAAGGATTAGCAGGGAAATCCCTAAACCTGCATGGATTAAATTAAAGTTATGCACCAGGTATAATTCATAAAAAGATGGTTTTCTCTTGACTGTGAAACTGCATGGGCTGAGTCAACAGCAAAGCCCACCTTGTAGCAAAGAAGTGGAGTATTAGGCTGGCAAAATTTGAAAGCCAGAAGAATCCAGAATGGGATTTCCATTCCTATTAACCAGTGAAACTAATCAATGTTTAAAGGACATTAAATCAATGGATCATGATCTGTCTAAAATAAGCAAAAGTGTTTTTACATGTAGGCTGGTAAGACTGTCTTTATGCTTATTATTACAAAATTTAATGCAGTATGGCTGAAGCAGAGAGAAGATCTTGCCTGGAGGGAACATGCTGGTGGCCTAGTGCCTCAGCTGGATATTCTTTCTAGCATAAATATGTTGACCGTTCTTTACTTGAATTTGAAAATGCATAAATCAGTAATGAAAAAAGTTCAGAAATTTAGCAATGACCAATAAATTGGTCTGCTTCTTATTTTGGGCATCTAGTATGAAACCCCTTGAACTGATTTCAGAGGAGTTTGCAGGAATTTTCTCTGACAGCAACACAGATTTTACATCCTGAACTGGAGGCATCACAAGTTACTCTGGGAATCCTTATGCTAATTATTAATGTTAAGCCTGTAGAGTCTCTGTCCCCATTTCAGAGGGTGCCCAAATACAGCATGTTGTTTACCTTCATAAAGTGGTATTTTTGGTGGCACATCTTACCTTCACTAAAAACATGTGTTGTGTAGGCTTTACATCCAGGCAGTCACTTTACCCCAGCTGTATGTCAGGGTTTGAAAACAAACCAATGAAAGACTGCAAGTCCGAAATACAATTTTAATAGGAAAAGGAAAAAAAGTAAATTAAATGCAATTGTAGAAAAACCACTGACAGAGTCATAATGCAACCGACACCCTGTTGGTCAGGGTGTTGGTAGCAGTCCGAATGAAGTCCTGTTGGAAGCAGTGATCCTGTAGAAGGGTCTGGTCTCGGAAGGTCCAGCGGTGGCTGTGTAGCTCTTGTTCTCTGGGAATCCAGTGGAGAAGGCTGCCTGTGGTGTTCGAAATCTCAGCTTATATCCAGGATGGAATGCTTGGTTCCCCCCTCTGGGCGGAGCATCTCACAACGGGATGATGTAATTTTGTCAGTCATGTGGCAAGCCTTGATGGGCCATTAACAGAATATAGTCCGGAGGGGTTATCTATGAGTCATGTGGCAAAACCTTGATGAGCCCATTAACAGAAGGTGGTCTGGAGGGAGGAGGCAAGCAGCACCTCCCACCTGGTTTCAACAGTTCATAGAGATGGTAATAGAATACATGGCAACCCAGGACATTATCCACCCTTATTCTATTACCATCTACATCATAGCCAAATAAATACCTTCTTACAGATATATATACATATATATATACACAATGAAACCTTACACAGTTCTTACTTAAAAATTCGGTCTCCTTGGGGTACACAATGGGTTTCCCCATCTTGCTGCATTACCCACCAGGTGTAACCAGGTCCTTGAGCAAAAACAATCCCCTGGATGGGATTGCCTTTGCCTGAGGTGAGATTAATCCAAACAGTCTTTCCTAACATGCCTTTTAAGTGTACCACAGGGACTTTATCTCCATCCACTGTGTGCAAGGGCTTAGACTGGGCAGGACCAGCTTGATTAATGGAGCCTCTTGTGTTGACCATCCAGGTGGCCTTTGCTAAATTTAATTCCCGATTTTTGAAGGTCCCCCCACCAAGGGCTTTCAAAGTCATCTTAAGTAGTCTGTTGCACCGTTCAACTTTCCTGGCAGCTGGTGCATGGTAGGGGATATGATAGTTCATTCAATTCCATGTTCTCCGGCCCAAGTGCTTATGAGGCCACTCTTGAAATGCGTCCCATTGTCAGACTCGATTCTCTCAGGGGTGCCATGTCTCCACAGGACTTGCTTTTCCGGGCCCAAGATGGTGTTCTGGGCAGTAGCATGAGGCACAGGGAAGGTCTCTAACCATCCCGTGGTTGCTTCCACCATGGTCAGGACGTAGCGCTTTCCTTGGCGGGTTTGGGGAAGAGTGATGTAGTCAATTTGCCAGGCTTCCCCATACCTGTATTTCGACCATTGTCCACCATACCACAGAGGCTTCACCCGCTTGGCCTGTTTGATTGCAGCGCAGGTCTCGCAGTTATGGATGACCTGTGAGATGCTGTCCATAGTTAGGTCCACCCCTCGGTCACGAGCCCATCTGTACGTTGCATCTCGCCCCTGATGACCAGAGGTGTCATAGGCCCAATGAGCTAGGAATAATT
>VZRO01007709.1:89090-124201 GCA_013397915.1 Daphoenositta chrysoptera | reverse complement strand
ACCGGGATCGGCTGCACAGCGGGTTTGTGAAGCAGCTTTTCGTCCGCCATTCCCGCGTGCTCCCCGAGCTCGCTCCGGAGCGCCCCCTGCTGGTGCGGGAGAACCATCGCACCTGCCCTGCTCCCCGGGAGCCGCCAGCGCCCCTGCCGGCCGTGAGCGGAACTGCACCGAAGGGAAAGGGCCTGACAGCCGAGAGGCCGGCACTGGGTTCTGGTTCTGTTTGTTGTTATAGCCATAGTTATTGTTGGTTGTTTGCCTTGTTATATCTATCTTAGTAAAGAACTGTTATTCCTGTTCCTCATATCCTTGCCTGAAAGCCCCCTTAATTTCAAAATTATAATAATTCAGAGGGAAGGGGGTTGCATTTTCCATTCCAAGGGAGGCTCTTGCCTTCCTTAACAGACACCTGTCTTTCAAACCTAGACATAAGTAACACACTGATACATATCTTTAGCACATGAAGCAGTAAGAAATATACTTCAAAAATTCATAAACATAAGCTATAAAATCCTAATGCATGTTTTATAAACCCTGGGCTGTTGCATATGCATTCTGTAATGGTAATATTTTATTCTGTATAGTTTCAAATTTTCAATGACAGCACTACATTAATACATTTTAATTGTATGGTTACTAACTGTTGGATACCAATATTTCTGAAATTGGCACAAAAGTAACAAAGAAAACAATGATTTTAGAAGATAAAGCTCTTCAAAGCTCTTTTATCCCCCAATGTAGTTCCTAGACACTAGAGTAAAAAAAAAAACAAAACATTTTAGCATGAAAGGAGATTATTGTTCACCCGATGAGCCTGTGTGGAGGAACCTAATGCTGACAACAGTATTTACAAAATTATATACTGAAGGATCAACCTGTATTTTTTCCTGTGGTAGAATATATTATTCCAGTAATACAGTTCTAGCCAAGATAAAGATTTGCTTTATTCTTAATCTCACTAATATTAATTTATTTTACAGTACCTTAGAGCACTCTAGGCATTTTAGATCTCTTTTAATAAGACCTACACCTCACCAGATGCTGCTCCCAAATAAATGCTGATTTATGTCAACAGCATACAAACCAAAGGGCAGCCAGCTGAGAGGACAGGACAACAAGAGCAGTCTTATATAGAGTGAAAAGATTAAACTTCAGATAGCAGATATGGGAAAGGACATGAAAAAAGTGGTAAGGCTATACAAGGAGAACTCTTGTCTAGCATGGGGTACTCTGGTTTAAAAGCAGATACATAGTGCAGCTAATATGTTGCAGGTATCAAAAGTGGACTTAAATGCAGCTTGCTGAATGAGTAACAGTAACCTGATTTTAGTCAGGCCAAGATAAAAAACGAAACAAAACCAAAAACCAACAACAACAAAAAAACAAACAAACCAAAAAAAACCAAAAAAACCCCCAAAAAACCCCACACCAAGTTTCAGAGGGAAACAGAAACAGATCTCACTCTAGACAGAGTCAAGACAAGCTTTCAGACAGAGGGGCTTCAGACTTAGGGCTGCAATAGGTCAGAACAGATCACCTGGTTTGTTACTCCAGAAGAGATGAACTCTGCTTGACCGGAGTAGCAGAGATAGTCTGACCTGCTGTCAGAGACCTCCTGTGACAAAAATCCCACATCTGCCCCAAAGACAAACCAGTAGAAGACACATTCCATCAAATTTAACCTGAACCAGTTTAGATGAAACACATTCTGTTTCTCTTGTCCTACCCATTGCAAACCTGGATGAAAGCTTATTCCTTTCCTCTCTGGTGGCTGTGGGCTAGTCCAATACTCTGTGCTACACCCAGCTCTATCAGCCTTCTCACACAAGATGCATCTCCCCACTGCAAAGCAGATCTCTTTGGATTGTGATTGGTATAATCAAGCTTTGTGAAACAAATGCAGCTCTATGAGCACTGGCAGGGCCATCGGCTCAGCAGGGAAATCCACCAATTTGAAGAGTAGTCTGCTGGCCAAATTCACCTCTCATGGCAGTGCCCTGCTCCCTTTAACTCCAGCATCTTCATTCTTACTCTGGGGCTTGCAGAGTTGGAAACATGAAGTCAGCTCTGCTTTAAAACACAGTTTAGTTAATTACCACAGGGGTCTCATACAACTGCATTATTAACCTCTGGTGTCTTTTCAGACCCAAAGCTCAAGCTCTCTTGTTGGAATTATGCTATACAAAACAAGCATGCATGATTCTGGCACACTAAGCAAGCAGCATAACCAAAAGAAAATACATCATCATGGCCCCACGGGACAAGTAAAAATGACCATGCACATGAAGAACCAGAAAGAATTTCACAGAGGACAGAAGTTTACATATATAGATACTTAATAAATCCTAGTGGGGAAAAAATACCCATATGTTTCAACTCTTGAGCTCAACATCATCCCACACATTGTTCATGTAAATTCCTTTACTCTGTATATAACAGAACACTTTTAAGTACTGCTGCTTGGGTTTGGATTACTCAGTTTACTTCAAACCCTTGGATGTGCAGTATTTTTTCTTACAAAACGGTGCATGTACAAAAATATGTATGTGCCGGGTCGGCCAAATTAGAGGAGAAATATCCTCTGAGGGAAGGCAGATTACCACCACCCCTCCCCCAAACCTAGGTTCGGGAAAGAAAAAAATTCCTCGAAGGAAAGTGAAAGAGAGAAACACTATTTATTAAACAAACACACAGAAAGGATAACAAAACTAAATAACAAAACAAAACAAAACAAAACCAAAATCTCTCACTGTGGAGAGAAACCTGGAAAAATTCAGAGTCCTCTTTGGTGTGGCCTCTTCCCTCCTCAGAGATGGGTCGATGGGGGCCCCTTCCAGGAGGCCTTGGAANTCATAAAGTCATCCTAAGACAATGTACATATAAACAAAGCAGCCAAATTGCAAGCTTTTAGGGTGCCATTAACATTTTTTCAGCTACTTGGTATTACTTATTTCCATCATGCTTCCTACTAACATATTCATTGCATTCACGTTAGTATATATATTGGTTTTGGCTGAGATAGAGTTAATTTTCTTTGTAGTAGCTGGTATGGGCTATGTTTTGGATTTGTGCTGGAAACAGTGTTGGTAATTCAGGGATGTTTTCCTTACTGAGGTTACACAGAGTCAAGGCCTTTCTGGCTCTCACTCCACCCCACCAGAGAGAAGGCTGAGGGTACACAAGGAGTTAGGAGGGGACACAGCTGGGACAGCTGATCCCAGCTGACCAAAGGGATATTCCATACCATATGGAGCATATAGAGCTTGGGAGAAGAGGGAAGGGAGGGACGTTCGAAGTGATGGCGTTTTGAGTTCCCAAGTAACAGTTACTGGTGATGGAGCCCTGCTTTCCTGGCGATGACTGAACACCTGCTGTCCCATGGAAAGTGGGAAGGAATTCCTTGTTTTGCTTTGCTTGCACACATGGCTTTTGCTTTACTCATTAAACTACTTTTATCTCAGCCCATGGGTTTTCCCACTTTTACGCTTCTGATTCTCTCCCCCATCCCACTGGGGAGAAGGGTGTGAGCGAGCAGCTGTGTGGGGCTTAGCTGTTGGCTGGGGTTAAACCACAGAGCAGACCCCTCTGATTCCTTTTCTACACCGGTCACAGACGAGCAGCAGCATTTTCAGGAAAAAAAAATGCAAATTATAATCATAACTATGTGACACAGCTCAACAGTGCCAAGAATTCTCCTTCTCCTTTCTCTACCCCCTATCCCTCCCTCTTTATTTTATTTCTATCCCTGAGGGCAAGCACTGCCTCCAGCCCAGGATTTCTGTGTCTGAACTAGGATTGACAAAGAGCAAAAAGAATCTATTCCCAAATCATGCTGAGAAATCTAAAACTGCTGTTATTTTTAACTTTAAAGAGGCACCCTAGGGTACCTGTCCTCAAAAAAAAATTAACCAGAAATGCGGCTTGGGACAAAAAAAACAACCTAACCAAACCAAACAAAAAAACCCCAAACCAAACAAAAAAATCAAGACCACCAATATCCTACGGAAATGAGAAGCAACTTGTAGAATCAGTCTAGCTGAATTTACCCCCCAACTTTAAGTATTTGGCCTTACTAACCACTCAAAGGAGGGGCAATTGCTTTCCCTCTTGCTGCTCACATGCAAGAAATTATCTAGCTCCCACACAAATCTTTATTCACTGCAGAAAATTAACATCTCCAAAGGATCAGGTTCTTCAGTACATGTTTATATTGCAGTCTGAGCCTAAAAATAATAAAAAAAAAGCCATCACATGGAGCTGTGCAATGAGCCACAGCACAGAGCCAATACCCCAAGGACCACAGAGACTTTCCTGTTCTGTGCTACAGGAAATTCAGGGAAATCAGTGGGAGGTAGAGGAGATGGAAGAGAACCCTTTATACAAAAGCAAAGCAGGTGTATTGCACTCTGATTTGGATAGAAAAAGAGTACTTCTAATCCGTAAAGAAAGAAGTTTCAAAGTAACAGTGAAAGGAGGGAGGATCTGAAACAAGTAAATCAGCCCTATAATAGCCACTGAAACAAAAATCAGACATAATTGCTGAATAAATCTAACCAGCTAAAGAAGGATTTTATTTTAATCAGCAACTCTTGCAATTATCTGGATATTGTTAAAAGTGACTTGGTTTTCAGCCAGACCAAGTAAAACTGCACAGCATAGGTCTGCAGGGTGCTCTGTAGCTTATGCCCCTGCTATGGCTTTGCAGTGAGTTGAAATGCATGACACAGCCTCCTGCCAGATCAAGGGAGGAAGAGGAGGCAATGCAGCCTACAACCACTGCCTGACCTCACCCAACTATTTCTGTCATAGCACTTGTTCTTGTTCCTACCTCTGCGAGCCTCCATATGATAAAAACGTATGTTTAGCACAGAGAAGTAAAGGCAGTTTCTGCAGTCAGAGCTATGCAGTGCCACAGCTATATACAACGCACACACAAACCTCTTATGTGCCCAGTTTGGGCAATCCTAAGCAGTGCCCCAGGAACCCGTCCAGAGGTAAAAGGTTTTGCAGACCTGCTATACAAGCCTTTAATAGAAAACCTGACTGTTTTTGTTCATGTGCTTGGAAGGCTTCCTACTACACAAGAGGGACCAGATTTTCCTGATGTAGCCTCTTAATTACAGTAACCTCCTTCCAGTTAAAACAAACTTACATGAGCTGCAAAAAAAAAAGCCGAAATTGTCCCTTTGGCATGTAATAACAGGATCAATACCTAACCTGAGTGTTAAAAGGGCAGCATTTTCCATGCTGACCATGCTCTTTTGGCAGGGAGAGTCCCTTTTCTGAGTTCCATGGCCATGAGGACCTCACAGGAACTTTGCTCATGCTTTAACATAAAAACTGCAGGTTTAAGGGCTGACTGCACAACTGCTGCGAGCTGCTGAACCCACACAAGGAAGCCAGAAGCCACACTACTGCAATTTACTTATCCTTCAGGAAAAAGCAGCAGAAATAAGAAAGCTCTTTCTCCTGCTCAACAGCTGGTTCTTCACACCAGGAGGCATTGTTTCAAAACCCTACTTGGCCACAGCATATTTCAGTCATCTCATTTCTATTCATCCCTCAATACTCCATATGAAGGAAGAGGGGCATTTTTCTTACCTTCTATGTGCATGGGGAATATGAAGGCCAACCAGGCTGCAAGGATAATGGCCACCACACAAACCAGTACCAAGTAAGTGCCTAGCCAGACAAAGCTCTTCAGAGGACACCCTTTACTGAAGTGCTCCTCTCCCTTCCCATAAAACCCACTACTCACAATATGAGCCAGCACACACTGTTTAGCAGTCTCATCTTGTGGGGACTTAATCAGCTGCAGTGCTTCTTCATTTGAGATGACAGGCATCAAACAGCCTGATCTGTTTCCAGGCTGGAGAGTCAGTCTCCTTCCCATACAATGCTGCTTTCATTTCCCAAGTTAGATCACATTTTCCCATTGTGTTCAGCAAAAATGAGGTGAATGAAAGACTAAACAAGGGCAGCTGGACCTCTCTACACCATGGAATGTCTTAAAAATTCAATACACAAAAATTAACATGGCACACGGCTGTAACAGAAGTTTAGACAACAATATCTACAAAGGGTCTACCAAAAGCAAGTTCATTAGGCTTCCCTGCACCTCTTCTCCCAATTGTCTTGGTAGGGACTTTTTGTGGGGTTTTGTTGGTTTGTTTTAAATGTGGAAATCTGTTTTCAAAACCTACCAGCCTGAGCCTTTGTGATACAAAGATAATTTCTCCCAAGCACTCCCATACAATGCCAGAGACTAAACACTTGCTTTCTTTAACAGCAACTGTGCCCGGGTACAGTCTCCTACTTCTAGCAGTTGTGGTTCTACGAATAATACTACATGCCATTAAGATTCATAATAAAAATCAACTGGAGAAGCAGCAACACTGGAAGAGTACCAATGTACCTTCAGTTGGAACTGCCCCACCATTGGAAAGTGACTACACTCCACAGGATACTCTTCACAGCAATAATAAACCACCATGCATCAAAGAGCCTGCTTCAGAACATGGTTTGTATCTACACACTGTGGTGTTGCAAAGTGTGAAACATCCTGACATTTTTGCTCCTTTCCTTGATGGGGGACAGTGCAGACGGCTACAGGGACCTTGAAAATTTTCTCTAGGAGAACATCCTGAGAAAACAAATTCATATGAGAATGCCTCAAAATGCATGAGAATGCCTGTCTCTGATGTCAATTAAAACTCCCTCCTTTTCCAAATTCAAATCTTGAAGTTAGAGTTACTTTAAATATTTATATTAGGTAGATCTTGTAAAAAAATTAAGCAAAGAGTGTATAACTGTAGCGTAGCTCATTGCAGAGCAGACATGGCAGTTAGAGAAGTAACTCTGGGAAGACCTTTTTTAGTGCTTATAAAACACGGCAAATATATTAGTCAAAAAAAAAAAAAAGACAGATGAACTAACCTCCTGGATTTTTATGATGCCCCATGAAAACAAAGAAGATTAAGAAGAGATTTCTGGAAATTTTAAAACCAACTGCCTAATTCACTCCTAAATAAAAAGTATTAGTTAATTAAGGAAAAAAAAATTCCCTATTGAGTCAGTAACCTTTAATTTGGCATTCATGAGTGTACTTCCATGTGCTCTCTGGAAACTGAGCTTGTAAATATAGAAAGGTTTCCCTAAATAATGAAAAGATACAACAGCAGGTTACATATAACATAGTTAGCTTTTGATTTACTCATCTATAAATACAGACTCAGCCCTATCTGTTTTTCTACTGATATTCTTTTTAATGGCATTGGGATATACCAGAACTGTGCTTTATACCACAGGAAAAATACCAGGGGATGTTCAAAGAGTAGAAAAAAAAAAAAAAAAAGTCTTTATGGTGCCCCATGGCACCAAAAGAGTGCTCTGCCAGCGTATCTGGCACTGGTTACTCTGATGCCCACACAAGCAAGCGGAGTAAGTTTTGTTCTCAGTTTTAAATCAAAAGATTAAAAGAAAAGGTTATAGACTAACTGTAACAGGATTAGATCTTGGACTGAACTGAAAATAAAATCAGATCCCTGTGAAGCTTTCACATCCCTGCTGTAACCAGTGCCTGCAAGCATGCAGCTCATCTGAGTGAGGCTGCCATTTCTACAACCTTTCATCCACACAGAATATACAGAAAGCCAGACTTTATTTACTGTCATATATACATATATATATATATATATATATATATGTATATTCAAGGTTGGCTGAATTTTATGTAAACACTGCCACCATCTTTTTAACAATCCAACTGGAGTCCAAGGCAATTATGCAGTCTGTTTCATCTGGTGACTAAAACTCTGGAATAACACATTCCTGAGACTTGCTCTATTGGAAGGCTCAGTCGTGCAGCATTTCTAACTTAGGATGCTTTCTCACCTCACACAGTGATCATGGCTTTCAGGAACTGACAGGAATACCCAGCATGGTGCAGAAACCAACCTTTTAAGACTGCACCAAAGCTCTGTCACAGTACAGCCATCGCGGATGCCCCAAACCAAAGACCAAAATCACAGCCAAGATTGCTCACATGATGCAGTCAGGTCAAGCAGACACACTGGAGGGTATTAATGCATCTAAATTCCACCACTTATTTCAAGTATCAAATTAAGAGGCCGGGTTCTTTCAGCTACAGAATCACAAGAATGTGTCAGGTTGGAAGGGACCACAGAGGGCTCATCTGGTCCAACCTCCCTGCTCAAGCAGGGTCATACTAAAGCACATGGCACAAAGTTGTGTTCAGAGGGTTCTTGAATATCGTCAGTGAGGGAGATTCCACCACCTCTCTGGGCAACCTGTTACCCACACAACAACCCATGGTCACCCACACAATAACCAAGTTCTTCCTCATGTTCAGGTGAAGCTTCCAGTGCCTCACTTTCTGCCCATTGCTTCTTGTCCTATTGCTCAGCACCACTGAGCAGAGCCTGGCTCCATCCCTTTGGCACCCTCCCTTCCCTTACAGACATTGTTGTTTCAGTTGTCCCTTCCTGAGGCTGAACAGTTCTTCATATAGGCAATGGTAAGGGACAGAGGCTCTCCAAGGTGCTTAGAACTCAGTTCCTGTTTCAGTGTTATCAGGTCCCAGAATTTCACCATGAATCTGAGACATATTTGTGAACAGCCTTGCTCATTTAAAGCGAACAGCCATGTTCCAGACCTTGCTCTTCAGAAGCTGACTGCCAAAACATTGTGTTCCACATTTGCACAAAGGCTCAAGAAAAAACCCAAGAATTTATAATTTTAGAGAAATTTAAATAACCTCATGGATTTTCTTGGTGAGGGGGGAGGAGTGAGGAGGCTGACTCATGACTATTTTTTTAATACTTGTGGCTGGCTCTGCTGCATAAATAAATCAATCCTGTACCCACACAGCTCCATTTCTTCAGTCACAGCTTGTTGGTTTATTTATTTTTTTTCCCTCCACTGCCGACAAATCCCTCTAGAGAGTTTTTAAACCCAGCAGTCTACTTTCTGAATGGAAATGGTTAGTATAATCTGTGAGAGAGAAAGCAAACAACAACAGAGACTTACCCCATTTTTTGGGTAGGCTATCCATCCTAGATCCCCCATTACTGTACGTGAGTCCAGTAAATTCACTGAAAAGAAAAGAAAAAGTCTGTTAAAGAAGATGGACAGATGACAAACTTCAGTAGATATTTCAAGGTATGGGTGGCTCTGGTAAACAGATTGTTTATAATTAACCAAGGAAGCTGGATTTCTGTAAAGCAGGGTAACAATGCATAACTCCTCTAAAAATGAGGTCATACAATTAAAACAATTCTATGTATGCATTAGCTTATTCCTTTGAGATCTGCCACAGAAACCAAGCTGCAAACGCATCAAACTTCTGTAAAATCCAGATCCTTCACATTCTTAGGACCTGATCTTTTAGGGGGAATAAGTAATTCATGTTTATGTATATATGTAAGATATACAGTATATAGGTATAAATAAACATTCACAAATATCTATGCATGTTTATACACACATTTCTTCTAAGGTGGCATGTATTTTGGGCATAATCAGACCCTTAGGACAAAAACAAAACAACAATTTAATTTTTGAAGTATTATATGTGCAAATATTACTCTCATCAGAGAGTAATTTTCTTCCTCTTTCACATTTTTCTCCATGTCTTTGACATCTTCATTATAAGCTATGCAAGGGATCTCTTTTCTTCTACACACAAAAATTCATGAGTACTTTTGTTAAATCACACAAGCAATCAACAATTTACATTAAACAGCAAAAGAACTATTCCCAAGCTTGTAACATTTTTTTCCTCTCTTACTACCTGAAATACTGGGTAAAAAGTGAGAAGTGACTAAATCTACATCAACTTAACTCAGCTAAGAAAACCTGTAGCAGCTTCTGGTGCTGAGCTTTCACCTCCTGCACCCAGGGCTTTAAATCTCAAAGTCAGAAGCTCATCTCTGAATCATCAACTGCCATGCAAAATCTCAACCTAGGAGCAACTTTCGTCTATCTTAATAGCACACTTCCTCTTCATCAGATTAGAACACTCACTTCTCTCAATGTATTTGTCTGAATAATACCTCAATTTTTGTACTAATGTCCTTTCTGAAAAGGAAGTGATTTCCCTGGGTCTTCAATTCCTACCTCCACCCTGTGTGCTCCTTAAAAATCCCACTGGAAGTTTTGGCAATTGGACTTCCAAGACTTCCTAGCACGTGATGATCTAGACCGAGAGCAAGCTTACAAAGGGTGAGGAGGCTTTGTGCTCTTTCCTTTAGAATTGCAATGATACTTTGGTACTTAAAATGTACTTATGATAAAAGGTACTTAATGATACAATGGTACTTAAATATTGCTACGGAAGAGAAACAAACAGGTTGCATTCACAAGTTTGAAGAAGGTAGGTATCATAAATAACCCTCAGGGTTACACCATTTGCTGAGGCATAATAAGAAAATCCAGAAGTACCCTATGCAAAGCATGCTCCTTTAAAATATTAAGGAATATTAACAAATGAAGACTAAACAACTGATTTAGTTTGGAAAAAATCTAAAGTTCTCTAAATCAATTTGGTCTTTATCATTGTATCACACAGAAGGCTGACTACTGTAGTCCCCTGTACACAAAACCAGGCCAAAACACAAAAAATACAACACCGAGTTCTCAGATCTGGCAAACGCTTATCTTAAAAGTGATTTGTCTATCCAGATATTTTCACAATGTATGCAAGTACTAATGCAGGACACTATCACAAGGCATACATGTTCTGCCTGGTCAAGCATATTTTTATGATGTTGAACAAAACACATTTGGTGGCTCAGGGTTTGCATTTCTGGATTGCTTTCTCCTGCCAAAAGAGGAAACAATTGGAAGCTGTCGATGCTACCAAACTACAGGACAAGTGGTGGAAGCAATACTCAGAGACTGCACTGAACTATACTCATAGTAAGTAAACATACAATTAGGTGGCTTTCCACCCCAGAGTCCATGCAAAATAGAAGTATTGCTATCACCTACCACTATATGTCACCCAGTTATGCCCAGTCTTTCCCCTTATGAAGTCTTCAGGTAAAATGGCCATTAATTTCTCCTGCTCCAGCTGGAGCCAAGCACTGTCATCCAGGTGCTCCTGAACTACACTGCATTTTCTTGGGATAAAAAGAATGACCCTAAAATATTCTTCAAAAAAAGACACACATAAATAACACGTCCCATATTATAACTGTATACTATTTTAAAAAGCAAGAGACAGAAGTGAAGTTGCTAAAATGGCAGGTTTATTCAAATTCCTTCTATTACAATCACTGTAATTAAACTGTGCAGAATAGTATATTCCTGTCATTAAGCTGCAATGGATGCAAAACAAGTATTGATCTACATTGTGCAACTAAATTAAAACTTGTCCTGGAGATGCTAACAATGAATGTAATTAGATGTTGTGTTTGATGTCACAAGCTTCTTCATGACATGCTAATTAAGGAAAAAGCAGCAAAAGTGCTTTATTTGAACATCACATCATAAAAGGAACATGATACAACTAAATATTGTATTATCTTTCTAGCAATGACAATTTTTAAATGGCTGTTATTAACTTCAAATTCAAAATAATTTTCTGCATATGGAAAGGTAATACAGCCCATTCAACTCTAAGTCAAGTCAGTGGGAATGTTCCGACTAGTGAGTCAGCTAGCAGAGATGAATACCAAATCCCCAGCTAGAAAATCCTCTCGCATTCTGCACAGAGCAAAATAAATAGGATGGAATACACCTTTTGACAGGCACCATGCAGTAACTCGTGCCAGGAAGGCAAAAGTGACCAGTGACTTGAAGTTGCCCCTGTGTGTGAGCTGCTGTGAAGACCAGAGGGGCTCCCAGCACACCCCAGACAGCTCTGAGGGGCTGTAAAGCACAGCTGACACAGACTGCCCCATAAGCACATGCTCAGGGCTGCTTTCAGAGTGTATTATCTGAAACACTGCACTGCATCGATCCGCTCTGGTGAATATATTTAGCCACTAACCTAACGCACCTTCAAGGACAGAGACTAATTGCTCAGAGAAGCTCCAAAATTCTAGTATATCAACACAAATTATTGCTTGCTCCATCTAGATACAAGGTGTCTGCATCTTCCCCATCAGCACCCTCCCCAGTCACTTCCAGTGTGTCTGTCCTTTGCTTGCATCATTTCCAGGACGCTACCCCGCCCCAATGCAGCCTCCAAACAGGGCACCAGCATCCCCCACTCCAAGTGGGGTGGCTCCTCCAACAGCCCAGCTGCAGGAGATCCCCGTAGCAGTGGTGCTACCAACACTTTGGGGATGATCTCTTAGGCTCTTCCCATCTCTTCCCATCCTGCACTGCCAGAGAGGTGACTGGAACATAGTCCCACCACACGAGCCCAGACAGGCTCAGCACCACCTCTCTTCCCACCCCCTTCCAGCCTGGCAGCATTTTGCTGAAATGGTTTTTATCAAAAAAATGCTAATTGGCCAGGCTAGGGAAGAATCAGTGGGCAAGCAGCACGTAAAACAGACACCTGGAACAGAGGAAAACATTTTAGCACAGACTTTTATAGAAGGGCTGCCACCACTCCAAACAAATGCTTCCAAATTCACCGTGTAGCTACTTGAAAAGAGATGAAGCTTTTTTGCACCTGAATAAAAAACTCTGAAACTGTGTTTATTTTGACCCACAGCAAGACACAGAAGAAGACCAGAGGTCTTCTTCAGAGCACAGAACCAGTTCTTCCCTATTCGACCTGTGATGACTGTGAGCATGTATTTGGCTGTGGCTGTTTAATAACCAAATAATCCTAACACTCAGGACACCAAAGAAGGTAATTCAGAAACACCGTCAGCTATGTGTGCAAGGCTTCCATACTTCAAAAGGTCTAGTGCCAGCTCAGCTCCTGTGTAGCTGGTGACTTCTGGACTCACCCCAACACTGCCTACTCCATGGACATAACCCAGAGCTGTACTCAGAAGCACTTGGGATACTGCGGAGCTAACCCCAATGAAAAAAAAAAATCCCTTCAGAAATTACTAGCAACTCTGCTTGACCCATAATCTTAGAAGGCTCCAAAATAACAGAACTCCATTATTCCCACTTCCTTTCTCCTCAGCACCAGCTACATTCATCTCAAACAAGCAAGAAACCTCAGACCCCATAAGCACACACTTAGCACCTGTATCTTTGCCAGCAAACTTGGAAGACAACATATAATTTTTGCTCATCTCCACCATCAGTGCATCCATCCCACAAGCCCTAATTATTTCTGATGCTCAGTCAAGGGGAACACAAAACCACACAGATCTATATCATCATTAACTTCCATGCCTTCAGGGTAGGATAAATGATGATTATGTCTAAAGTCATACCACAGCCCTGTTTTTTTGTTGTTTTTTTTTTNTTTTTTTTTTTTTTTTTTTTTTTTTTTTTTTTTTAATACAGAATAATAGCCTGGACAGTTGGCACACACTCTTGTGCTCAAACAGGCTGGTTACTGCAGGTGAGCAATCAAGTTAGAGTAAAAACAGACATGATCTAAACCTTTGCCCTGAACTCTGGCTGGTGAACTAATAGTGGTTTCTCACTTGGGAATCTCTATCAGGGAGCCTGGATTTAGCTTTTTACTCAAATGTCCTTGTCATGTTCATACAACTGGCATTTAGCAGCTTCACCATGGCTACACAGGGACTATGGCTGGGAGGAAGCACATGAAATGCCAGGGCTGATGGCATTCAACATTGACCTAAGCTAACACTCCACAGCACAGCAGAGCTCCCCACCTGGCACAGCCACCTAAAACATGCGGCAGCAGTAGCTTGCCCAGGAGAAAGCAGGACAGGCCTATCATGATGGTACAATGTCTGAAGTAGAAGCCACTGATTCATGGATGGTTTTCATCACACCACTGAAATGAGATGGCTCCTCTGGCTCTGGGCTGGAGCAGGATCATCTGGAGCATCATTTTTCTTCAATCCAATTTCAAATGGGGAAAAAGAAAAAAAAGAGTTGACAGTGATTGAAAACACGGACCTAGCCTGGCAGGGAAATGGAATCATTATTTAAAGAAAGAAGCTGGTTTTATAGACTTTTCCAAGGCACATTATTTCCTTAAATGGCAACCTTCACTACACAACCTATCACACACTGCCACGTCAGCAGCACACTTTCTAAATGTCCTTCTATGGGGTGCTCATGCACTGTTCACCCATCTGTCAGCTTCCGGCAGGCCCCTCTCCGTAGGGCTCTGCCGTGTGACACCTCCTCCACACAGGGTCCGGTGGAGACAAGCCTCTCTGTGCTGCCATGTGCTTCTGCAGGCGTGTCCCACAGCCCACAGTTCAACTCCATCCCATCTTCTCCCATAATTAGCTCTTTTTTGTTCTATACAAATAAGAATCACAAAACAGAACACTCTCAACATTAGAGCACGTTTGACTCACTGCCCAAACTGAGTAAGCTCTCTTATGAACAGAGGGATAGATGAAAACACTCAATAACTGGTCTCATGTATGGACACAGTGATTAAACAGACAGAACTTTGAGAAACAATGTAAAGTTGCCTAAAACTTTTACTATCACCTAGAGTCTGCAATTGCTGGGGAGTACTTGGAGAGTCTCTCCCGGGCAAGACTTCCAAGTTTACTTTGAAAAGAGGGTCCAGCTTTTATAAGATCAAATCAGCAAGTCAAATTGACTTGATTACACTTTTGGGGCAGAAACACCCGAGTCTGATGGTATAATCTCCAGTCAGCCAGGGCTAGGGCTCGGCCAGAGCCTCAAGCCTCGACTGAGAGGGTATTTCTCTAAAATACTTACAAAATTGATTGAAAACTTTATTAATATCAGTGAGGAACATAACTTCAGAAGAGCTTGTTTTCCCCATGAACAGGGGTACAGATTAAAACACCTAATTATTGGTAACAGTATACATAAACAGACAGAACCTTCACAAAAAGTAATCAGAACAATGCAGGGGTGTTATAAGGTGATATGGTAAAAAGAACGAGTTTTAACAGTGAGAGTCCCAGGTTGCAGTAACATTTTGTATAACGAAAACATAAGAATTCTGTGGACTAGCTGCAGGAATGACATGCCCAGTTCGCAGCTGCTCCTGCACAAGGCGATGCAAATGTTGCAACCTCCCCAGAGGAAGGGGCTACCTGTCCCCCCAGGTCTCCAGCATGGAATCGGCTGCAGCATGAGCAGTGGGGGTTGGGGCCGCGCTTCTCCAGACAAATCCTGCTGTGTTCAGGGAGCAGGGACGTGGTGCTGCCCCTGCCAGTGCTGCTGGGCTCTCTGGGTCACTTCCTCATTGCCCACATGCAGAGAGCCGCGCTTCCCCCACTGGATCCACTGTGTAGCTGGCGCGGTGTTCATCGCCATCCCCCGGCTATGCCATGTGCTTGCCAGTGTGGTGCAGTGCTGCCACATGCTTGCTGCCATGTGCTCGCCAGTGTGGCACGGTGCTGCCACGTGCTTGCTGCCATGTGCTCGCCAGCACCGCGCGCTCGCCACCGCCACTACAGCGCCACGAACCTGTGGCCCTACATGCTCCCCCATGGCTACATCTGCTGCCGCCACTACACTCCCACAGAGGGCAAACGAAGAGGGAACATGCTGCTAGGAAGGGCTTCCCCGGGTCCAGCCACTCGCTGTGACAGGGCTCCAGCTGATGCTGCATGGTATGAGGCGGCGTGAGCTCTTCTCTAATACTGTCCAGCTCCTCTCTGGAATCAAACAGGTCAGGGGACAAGGGGCCATCTTCTGATTCTCCTCCCATAGCTCCGACAGACTTACAGTTCGCTGGCTGCGTGGAAGGGGTCGGCATGGCTGCCACGATGGCACAGGCGTCTTTCTTTGTGCAGTCTCTGGGTGCCGCATGCGCCATGAGCACCTCACACACACTCCTCCACAGATACAAATGCCACAACGCGTCTCTTAAAGTGTCCCATGTCTGAAGGTTAAAAACCTTGGTATTATCTAAAGTTGAATTACAGTCTTTTACCCAGAGCAAGAGTCTGATCAAATCTGTAAATTCAACTTTCCTGCCTTGTTTTGTCTCTGCGACGTTCTGTTCCTGGGATACACCATCCCCCACTCTTGGCTGCTACTTTCCATCCTGCAGAAAGGTAATTTCTTTTCAGCCTCTGGGCTTCTTTTCAGCCCTTCTGCTTCCCGTGGCTCCCCTTCAACTCTGAAGGGATTGGTCACTGGCCAGCTTTCCCACTTCTTTCAGCAGCCCTTCAAGTTCCACGGGGTTCACCAACGAAGGCACAGTCAGGCATTTCATAAGTTCCTCACATGGGAGCACCATTTGTCGGTGATTGAAAACACAGACCCAGTCTGGCAGGGAAACTGAATCATTTATTATAAAGAACGAAGCTGGTTTTATAGACTTTTCCAAGGCACATTATTTCCTTAAATGGCAACCTTCACTACACAACCTATCACACACTGCCACGTCAGCAGCACACTTTCTAAATGTCCTTCTATGGGGTGCTCATGCACTGTTCACCCATCTGTCAGCTTCCGGCAGGCCCCTCTCTGTAGGGCTCTGCCGCGTGACACCTCCTCCCCACAGGGTCCGGTGGAGACAAGCCTCTCTGTGCTGCCATGTGCTTCTGCAGGCGTGTCCCACAGCCCACAGCTCAACTCCATCCCCTTTCCTCCCATAAAGAGTTAAAACCAAAAATACTCCACCAACAGTCTAGAACACTGAGTAGTTCTGATCTTACCAGCTACACATTCTCCTGCCATTTCAGTATCTAAAGATCTTCCAGAAAATCCTTCACTGCTTACCCCAGGGCAAAGTCTCTCTAGGCATACAAAAACTGAACTCTTCTGAGTTGCTGTGGTCTTAAAGCTGATTTCCAATAAATCATACACTAGAGTAATCCTGCTCTTCAGCAGCACCATTTGCAAGCTGAGGTTTACCACAGGGCATCCTCTACCAAAGTATACCCTAACTAGGAGCTCTAGAACAGGTAAAATGGTCAGGATAGTAAAAGCCGATGGAATTTATATCATGAGGCTGTAAAGCCATAAGAATCTCTTTTTCTTTATTTCACTGAAATATACCTAAAACAGGAGGGAAAGAAAATTCTCTTTGACCCTAGGAAATCAGCTTCCATCACAAAACAAACAGAAGTACAGAAACCTTCCTTATAGCCTGCATAAATATTTCAAAACATCACATGATTTCTAAAAATCATAAAAAGTAGCACATTTCTAAACAACACTTAAATAATTTTTTTTTTTGTTTTAACAACTGAAGGAAAACTCTGCTTTAATAAACTTGTTACAAATTGAACAGGAATCTGAACATTATTTTGGGTAGCCTGAAGCTGAAGTCCGTTATGAAAGAAGGTGTAGTCCTGCTCCTACATCCTCCTCTAGGCTCCTCCTGCAGCTCTTGGTTCCCTTTGCACACAGTCTGCAGGACATGATGTAGCTCCAACCTTTTTGTGCATGGTCAAGGTAGCCCCAGGTCTCACCCAACACTTGCACCTTGTGGGAACAACTACATTTAAAGAACTGGTGAGAAACCTCTCACAGGAACACTCACATACTGACAATTAGGCATGAGGTGAAACGTTCTGCTGCACAGGGGTCAAGGTGCAGGACAAGATGTGACAGCAGTGCTTTGCACTTCATCAGAAGGTCTCCTGAATAGCATCACAGACTTTCCACCAAGCTTCACACTTTTACTCTGCTCTTTCCCTCTACCCAAAGGAGCAGGCATAGGTGCCAACACATCATCATTAACAGAGCTGGTTTCTCCTTGCAGTGCATCCTTCCTCCAGCACTTCCAGGGGCCACAGCACTACCAAGACACAGAGATGCAGAGGAATCTTCATCATCATCATGAGTCAAAGTTTTCCTGCTTCATAAATCTTCACTGGTTTTATTGCAGTATTGTTGCCATTCATTTTCCAACTGTTTTCCCTGTTGTGCCAAGTGTTTCTCTAAAAAGTATATATCCAAGGTACTCCAACAAGTGACAGTCAAAAACAACCCAAGAAAGCAAGAACAAATGAAAAAAACAAACTCTTGAAAGAAATCAAAGTCATCAGGGAGCAGATGCCTTGAATTAATTAGCTACACTGAGTAGGGACAAAAAACACAGAGGCAAGAACCTCTGAAATATTTCCATCAGTGGAAACAAGCTACATCAAGAGTGCAAGCTGTAGCAGAACCTATTATTTATAGCCCACCGGAGGAGGAAAGTATACACTACTTAATGAACTTGCAAACTAGTATTAACTGCAGATTTGTATTTTATTATGTTGGCTTCATTCTGATCCAAGTTATCAATGATTCCCTTTTATAGCAAGAGCCAAAACGCTTGCATCTGCATCACAGATTCATAGGTTTTTTTAAGGCCAGATGGACAACTGCAATCGTAACATCAACTAGAGAATTTTATCCAGTAATTTCTGTAATACATCTGTAATTTGCTTGAACACACTGTTTACAAGGGAATGATATTGGCCTTCGACAAAATTCTTCAGGTTGGCTGTATTTTTTCCCCACAGGCACAAAACCAGCTGCAGCACCAGGGAGTGAGACCCAAAGCTCGCTTCGATAACCAGACCCACTAAAACAACCAGAAAACTGACGATTTTCTTGTTACAAAGATTTCCAGTCAAAACAAGAGGCAGCCATTTGTTCCTCCCACCATACATCACTTAATGGCAGAAGTGGTTGGATTAGCTTGACACCAAAGTGCCTGGAAACTTAAAAACTCCAGTATGGTTTGCTTTTCTTCAATAGTAAACACTCCTATTTACACCAAAATCACTATGTAACTGAAAAGGGTTTATTCACTGTGAAGAAAGCCAGGAAAATGCTTCCATTCTCACTCATAAAATTCACTAGAAACTTCACTGTACCAACACAGCAGCAGATTTCTGAGCTGGCTGCAGCACCGATTTTTTGGGTAACCATCTGGGCAAGTATCACTTTACCACTAAGAAATAAAAAGAAGCTTCCACTGAATGCAACACACAACCAGCACCTGCAACCTGACAACCAGCCTGCATGGAGAAACAAAATACCAGTGCTGTCCTGCTGATCAGGGCCTTCAATCACTGTCAAGGCATCTGCAAGCCACTGAAGGAGGCAGTTGCTTCAAGACCCTGCTTAGACCTTACTAAGCACTCACAGAGTCAAGCCCAACGTTAGCACCCCAAGAGTTTTGCGGTGCAGTCAAAACACCTGCTAGCAGGCCTGAGATGAAATCTCACCTTCTTCCCTAAATTAAAAACTAAAAGCAATACGGTCTCTAGGTTTTCTGTTCCTGTTGTGGTTTGACGCAGCTAAACATCAAGCACACGAAATCTGATGTTTGCATAAGGGGAAAATAAGGAAATATTGAGGAACACTATGCAAGGTAAAACAGGTTCAGACTTAAACAGTTGCTCTGTAAGAAAAGTTTATTACTAACAGAACTAAAAAGAAAAAAAGAAATAAGAAATTAAAGCAAAACCCCCCTTTCCTCCAGCACCTCCCCTTTTTACCCAACTTGCACAAAGGATAACAAACATGGGATTTTTGGTCAGTATTACAGTTCTTAAAAGTCTCATTCTTATGCTTAGGGAAAAGGGTTTTCTTCTGCTATGCCATGGAAGTCCTTCATAACTCAGCAGTCAGTCTGGAAAACCATCTACTGAAGTGAAAAAGAAATACCTCTCCCATGGAAATTTCACAGTTCAATTATGGGCCACCACATGGGGTTACAAGCCTTTTTTTTTTTTAAAGATGAATTATTCCAGCCTAAACACAAAGCCTCTCCTAAACACAAAGCCTCTCTGCTTCCAAATCTCTAAAACCCTCTTCCCAGCTATATAGCCTGGCATAGGCATCTTCTTATTCTCACAGGCATTGATTTTTCATCTCCCTATACTTCAAATGATTTAAAGAGTTCTCCCGCAGCTGGCTAGAAGAGTTTTAAGTTTCGCGCCAGAGCGCCCCCACCACTCAGTTTTAACCCACTACAGTTCCTAACAGGTATCCTAAAAGACATGGAGATCAAATTCTGTTGCGCATATAGCCAAAATGAAGAAACTTGGTACAGACACATCCAGACCTGTCAAGGCTGTCTGCTGCGGTGGTTGAGCCTGCAGCAGGAGTGACCGATGAGCCAAAAGAGCCCTGAAGCAGTAGAAGTCTGCTGGTGGGACAGCTCAGAAGTCTGAAGCCACCCTTTAGAAGAAAGTCTCCCCATCAGGCTTTGCTGTATTATGTTAATTCTTCTCAGTTGGTTGGCATGTTAGCCTGATACCCCTTTTACCCCTTATACATCTCTGTTCTAGTAAGTTCGTCTGCCCTCAATACCCCATTGCTTTCGGGTTCCCCTGCTCCAACCCTTGCCTCTTCCCGTTGGTTACAGTTATGTCACTCTACCCTCTCTCCACCCCCCTGCCCTCAGATAATTGGTCCCTGGTGTTCTGCCCGCCCCTTAAACTATCCAGTATATAAAGCTTGAACACACCCCCAGTCTTCCTTTTTCGTCCCCGGACCTCTTCGTGTGGGACAATAAACCCATCCGGAATTCTACGCAAGGAAGCTCTCCTGACTCCTTATCTCTGGTATCGCAAGAACTATCCAGCTCAGTGTGAGTGTGTGCTGTCGTGCCTCCATTGGCACTGGTGTGAATGTCGGCCTGCTAGCATGCAATACGGCACCGCCAAAGCGAACCCCTGCCAGGGACGCTTTCAGAATAACGCGACGACCGAGCCACCGAGCCACCCACAGTGTTAGCTGTTACCTTTCACTATCAGTAGACTTGCAAGACCTCACTATCCACCACCAATAAAGCCTTCCTGTTGACAATAATGACTACTCTGCTGCCACTGAATTAATTCAAGTAGAAAATAAAAGGAACTGACATAATGCTTAGCAAGCATTTGGGAGAAAAAAAATGTTTAAAATTATCTATTGACTTTTCAGGGGGATTGACAGTTTATCCCTTCTATTTCTGTTGAGGGAAGAGGGTGGAGGTTGCTAGTGGGAACAGCACATTGTCAACACATTTTAGTAAGAAATTGCTTGTGAGTATTAGTAAAGTAAAGATGGATAAGCCAAAATGACGGGGGTTTTTTTAGAAATTATCTTACAAAAGTAAGTATGCAGATAATTTCCCCAAGTAGTTTCACTATTTTGGGACATGCAAAACAGTTTAAGAAGTGATCCACAAGTCCACTCAGAAGCATCCAGAAATGCTTATTACTGATGCTGAATAATCAGTTTCCTCTCAGGTGGTCCTCTATCCCCTTTGGGAATTACAAAGTTCAGACTGGTTGTTCTGATCTCTTCTGATCCAGGTTAGAGAACCCAGTAGTTAACACCTTGGCAAAACACTTCAATACCGCTCCGTGCATCAAATGTGACATGAAAGCCTGCAAGCCCAGGGTTCTATCCTCTCTCCTACACGTTCAATACCTGCTACACAACCACCTAAACCTAGGAGCTCTCAGCTTCTGTAGGGTACTGTTTGTTCTTCCCTCACACCTGCATGGCACAGTTTGCTGAACTGATGCTCAGGAACTTGCCAGCGGGAAGACAAGGGGCAGGAATCACCTTCTTCCTCAGGGATGCTGGATCAGCTCACAGGGGTATTCCCAGATCTGCTGTCATAGTACAGGCTGTATCACCTTCTCCAAGAGGCATCTCTCATCCTTCCATCCAGTGGTCACCTGAGCAGCTCTCCTTGATCAGAGTCCTCCTAACATACCTGCTGCACAACTCAAATACCAGGGAAGAGGGGGAGATAAGGAGGGTATTTTCCCACCAACACCACCGCGGTGAAATAGCATGCACTCACTGTTCCCATGACAATTATACTGGCCCAAAACATCTTCAACATTTTTTGCAAAGCAGAAGCAGGAAGGCTGTGCTCATACATGCAGCCCAGGGCAGCCTGCAGCTCCCACACCCTTGTCCACACGCTGCTGCACCTCTGCAAACAGCCATCCACCCATCACCTATTGCACCCAGCAGTACTCCGGTGCTGTGAATCAAAGTGCTTACATCTCCTGACTGTCTGTTCTGGACCAGCTTCCTTGCAGAAGACGAGGATAATTGCTTTCCACCTCCAAGAGGATAAGCGCATTAAACCTTTCGGAGAGGTTCAGATAATGCACTGACCAAACCCATAGCAAATAACAAAATTGAGACTGTAAGAGATATAATAGGTCAAAGAGACAACTAAAAGGGTAACAAATCCCTGAGAGAACTAAGCTACTGAAGGCCAGTGCTCAGGTTTGCCAATACAGCTGGCTGTGAAAGAAACTGGGTCAGCAAATGCTTTCGCCTGTCACTTCGATGTCCAGCTAGTCACAGAGCAGAGTGAGGGACAGGCACAATGTGAACACAAAGGACAATCCAGCTCTTAATTTTGCCTGTGCCAAAAAACAGGCACATCTTAAGAATAAAATGTATTTTCAAAGGAAAAAAACCTCTCTACTAGCTTTTTAAACACACAGCAATTTTCCTAGCAGAGATCAAAGAAAATCAGTTTAGTAAAGAGAAAGTTACAAAAAAATTGTTCTCTCCGATGCAATAATTACCACTGTATTTCTGCAACATTGTCTGAGTAAAGAAAAAAAACCTAGTTCAAGTCCATCCTGGTTGAAAAGAGGCCCTATTTCTCAGCAGCACTCATGGTCACTGAGAAAGGTGCACTTGTAACAGATTTCAATTCTGTGTTTAGATGCTTTACTGTAAGAACAACAGTTTGGGGTTTTTTTTAAAACCTTTTTAATGGACAGTAGTAGGTAGAGTATCTATTGAACAGCTGAGTGAATACTCTTTCCTCCATAAAAGCAAGCACTTAACTAAGAAATTCAGTGCTTCTACAAAGTGACCAATCTGTGTACGTTTGGGGTTTCTCTCATTTCGCTCTTATTCCATATACAGATTTCAACTTATTTCTAAAGAGAATATTGCTTTAAACTGCAAAAAGAATTTGTTTTCTTTTTATTTTGGGGCAGGTTTTCATTTCCCTGACATCCCTGAGCAATGTTTAAAGCTCATTCCTACTCAAGTATATACATAAATTCACACTTACAGGAAGGGACCCCTAAAAATGTAGCTTCAAGTCAGAAAGACTGGAGGATCTAACAGACCCACGTCTGCTCAAAGACAGACCCTAAAGCCAACAGGGTCCAACACCATCACTCAGCTGAGCTAATTCAGCTGGACTTTCCCAGGTCAAGGGCTCTGCACTCGCTGGACACCACGATTCCTGCAGAAGCAGCACGGAAAACCTTGGAACAACAAAGCATAAAACCAGCAAGATCAGAGGGCAGGGCACCACATCATAAGTTGTCCCAACTTTTCAATTTCTGCCAGATTTAATATAATCCTGCTCTCAACTCACCACCCGAGCCTCCCTTAAGCCTGCTGCAAAAAGCTTTGTATTTTTTAGTGCAAAGAACAAACATTTCACCATGGGCAAGATTTTGTTTTCGTATTTAGCAAAAAGAGAACAGCAGACATGGAAATGGACTGCATACTGAAGCTAAAAAGTAAGATAATGGTGGGAGAGTTAACAGTGGAGAGGGAAGAACCTGTCACACAAGCCCACTAACTTCCTTTCCTCCCATGGTAGCTACCAGTTTACCCCTCTGTATATTGATGTGCAAATAGCTGCTTTATACATCAAATTATAACATCAACATTTACCATATTACAAGCAGTCAGTTACTGTTTAAGACAGTTTGCCTGTTTTCTACTATTATCACAATTTTAAAGATAAGCTTTGAAAGGAAACAGGCACTATCTTGGAATCAATCTTTGCTATTGTTTATTTCCCTTTTTTAAAAGTGTCATTAGGCAGCAATGCTTTTAGTCATATACTTAAAAGTGCTGAGTTTCCAATGTTGTTTTACTGTCAAAAGGATAGTAGTTCCATTTTAAAGCCATGACTGAGTCATTCTAAACCTCTTGAAAAGCCATAAATCACACAACAGACAGATCCCAAAAATACCCTTAGACATGAGCTGTCCTTCCTCATACCAGTAATACCACTGCAATAAATTTCAAAGTTAATGGGACTACTCCAGTGAGTAAAATAAACACATGGCAGTGAGGCTGTGCTCTGCTCTCATGAAAAGCACACAGGGAACCATTCCAATACACCAAATACAGAACTGATAACTCCTTAAAGCCTCCTTAAGGCACTGTGAGCACCCTGAAATGTGTCCAAACTTACCTGTTCTGCATACACAAGGCACATGCATGTAGCACTCAATATCCACAGAATTTCATGAAATGCTATAGCTGTGTGAACGCATGACATACTAAGCCAAGCTACTAAGTGCGATCTAATAAGCAGAATGTTCTGATCGTGTGTATTTTTATATGAAGCATTAGACTAATTGAAATACATTGATATGAAAATTACAACTATTTTCACACCTGCTGCTATTGCACAAAAAAAAATTTCCTGAAGAAGAGTTCATTCACTAATTAAAAATAAACATTGTGATGTTATAGCTAAACATGCATCTATCCAGTGTGCCATGACACAGAAATTATATACCACTAAGAGACAACACATACACACACAAGTCAACACACTGAGAACAGGTAGGCTCATGTTAGGCGCTGGCACGAATAATTTGCAAATTACAACCTTCCTTTATTTTTGCCAGCACCAGACCACCCCTTTAATTGTACTCATTTATTCATTCATTCAAATAAGAAATGATACATTGAGATAAAGCTAGCTTCAAAAAACCCTGAAAGTATTAAGAGAGAAAGAACCAAATGTAGGATTTTGTAAAAAAAATAATATCCTTGTAGTCTTTAAACAAATACAACACATTCCAAAGACCCATTTTCTCTTTCTCACCTTTGTCTATTTAAGCCAATGTCATTTTTTCAAACTGCATTTCTTTTGATTTGCTTAACAGTACACTCATTGTTAAGCACTGCCTCATCAGCACTTCAGCTGAAAAGCCCTAAAATGAAATATACTTGGTATTTAATTACAATTATGCAAATATGTTGTGGAACTACTTTGTTACGAGCAATCAGATAAAACACATTCTATTATTTTAATAATTTGCCCACATGACACTTTTTAAGGTCATCTAAGTGACGACCAAATGTGATCTGCAAACCACTTCAAATCCACAGGCGATGTGTAACAAATCATATAGTTTAGGGTGAAGGGGGGAGTCTTCAAACAAATCCGTCATTCATTGTGTTTCACATAAATAATTTATATAAGCCGCTTCCCAAACCCTGGTACTTACAACAGAAAGATTTAAAACACCTGCATTTTGAAACTAAAGGCAGTGCAGAAAGCCCATTCACATATTGCAGGGCTGTCTCTCGCACCCTGTTATCATAGGGAATGCATTTTAAAGCAATAATGCACTTCTGGAATACCAGCACTTCACAAAATTATGCTATACTTTCAGGGTACTCTTTGGAATATTGTCATTGGGACTAATTTCCGAATATGTAACATTACTCAAAGAAAAAAGCAAATATCTAGTTTAAACAATTATGTCTGCTAAAGAGTTAAACGTAAGTGCTAAACAGCACTTGAAAATGCATGAAATAGCATTCAGCCTTCATCTTTCACTACATGTTCTGCTTTTAACACATAAACTGAGGAGAGGTGACTAAAAAAAACCACTTTTATTTTGCTGTTACAGGAAAGGCTGAAGAAAAATCAATTCATTTTTACCAATGTATATCCTTCAATCAATTATTGGAGATATCTATAAAAGTGACCAGATTTGCGATACAGGTTGGGCACTCAATACTTCTCCATAAAAATGGCAGGAGCTGCTGAAACTCAGCTGACCATACAAAAAGCTATTTCCATGATAAGGAACTAAAACAATGAATTTACTTTTTCCCCCCTCCAAACCATAACCTAGATTTTGATTTTCCCCTAAGTTCCCTCCACTAGAGGGTAAAATAGAGCATCACATACTGTGAATTGTTAACTGCATGTATTTCGTCCCACGAAGTCACTGTGGATTACAGTAAGATTTAGAGAAACAAAAAACACGATGCAGGGGTAAAGAAGAAAATGATTCAGAGAATTTGTCATCATCTATGCAACTACTTATGTGCTACATACCTACACAGCACAGCACGGGGTATTGGCTAGTTGTTTAACCATGCTGAGTAGGATGAGTGCTAACACATAAAAAAAATAAACCCAGAAAACCCAATACCACCAACTTTGGAACGCATTATTCACCAGTCTAAGATGGCTACCTCCATCTCAGCAAAAGTAAAGTTCCCAACCAGCTGAACAACTAACCCCAGGGGAGAAGCTTTCTCATCAGAGCCCAGAAGAAGCCAAATGAACTTTTCAAGCCCAAACTGGTGACAAGTGTCAACTCGCACGCAGCCAGGCAGGTGGGCTCCAGCGTCCGAAGTTTCTCATGCACTGGGCTCCACGTTCTGCAGGGTGAGCCATTCTGTGAAGCAAGCGCTCATGCTGCTCATCATTACTGTAATATTCCCCTGCAACCCTCCCTGTAAAGATGCCACTAGACCCATTTGCTAGTCAACTTCATTAATCCTTTCCAGTACTTTTCCTATGGTGTAGAAGTCCTATTCTGCAGCTGCCTGTTCGCGCAGAGACACCTCTGTGCTCAGCAAATGGTCCCGTAGACTCAGTCAGTAATACCCAGATTTTCCAAGAACTGGCAAGGATGACTGAGACGGGGCTCGGAGCATCTGTTGGTCTCTCAGCACAGTGTCGTGGCAGACTGGCTCACACAGGACAGCATGCTTCCTAAAAGGAAGGTGAGTAACAGGGAAAGCCCTTCTAATTCAGCCACACCATCTCAATAGCATTGCTCCCGTGGGTGAAATCATCTGAAACTGCATGGGGGCAGAAAGATTGGGCTCACTGTTATCTAACCAAGGCAAAGCCAAACCATTTCAATCATCTCCCAAACCAATGCACTTCCTGAACATTTGATATCTTTGTACACAGAGGAACCGTATTTCCCCCTTTTTCTGCACTTTTTTTTTAAAGAAAACTGCGATTGACATTATTTTTGCTCTCGAAAATAAATTACAGTTAGCTGGTTACCTCAAGCCACATCTTTGAAATTCTGGTACGGTTCTCCTTTGCCAACCACTGCATACCTCCTCCTCCTTCTTAAGGGAGTTTCACAAATAATTACGGTGCATCATGACGCCAGCCTGCTTCGAGCCGCTGGCATCCCCTGCAGATGCTGAACTTCTCCATCCACTGCTTTCACATTATAGCCTGCCCGCAGATCCAAAAATATTAGAAAGCCTCAAGCAGTGCCCACACCACGCATAGAGAAAAAAACCCCAGTCCTATTTCAAAGACTGGAAGCACCCTGCTAGACAAGAAGCCTAGACACATTTTTGGCCATCGGCCTCACAGAGATCAAAAGTATAAAAAAAATCCGTCCCCAGCGGCCGCGCTCCGCTGCGGGTTTAACACCGCCGCCGCCGCGGCTTCCTCTCCTTTTTATACGTGTGTTTGAAGCTACGAAGTGAGCGCACTGCGGCCAGCGGTCGCCGGGCTCCCCACCAGGAGCCTTCCCTGGCCCGCCGAGTCCCGGTCGGCCCCGACAGACCCCCCTGCCCCTTCTAGCCCCGCAACCCCCCGCCAATGCACCTGTGGGACTCCCGGGGCACACCGCGAGCAGGCACGGCCGTGCACACCCACCCGCGCACAGGCACCCACACCGCACACACATCAATCCCCCCGCAAGAAGGGAACACCCGCTGCCAAGCAAAACGCGCCCGTGCCAAAGCATCTGTGCACACCCACCCGTGCCAGACTGCCCGCGCCCCGCGCAGCGCTGCCGCCCGCGGCCACCGCCGCCTCCCTTCGCCGGGAGTCCCCTGCCCCATCGGCAGTGCCACCCACATCCCCGGCGCGGGATCTGCCTTCCCGCGGGCAGAGCCCGTCTCCACCTCCCCCAGAACGCCTCAAAATTGAATCAGCCGAATCTGAAGTCCCGCACCGCCGGGTAGCCATCCTCCCAGGGGGGCGCTGCCCCGACGGCCCGGCCGCCCCGTCCCCGCTCACCCTCACTGCCGGGACTGGCCCGCAGGCTCCGGAGCGCGGCGCACAGCAGCAGCGGCAGGAGGCACGTCCNTCAGCGCTGCCCGCTCGGGTCGGCTCAGGACGGGACGGGGCGGGCTGGCTGCGTGGGGGCACTCCCTCCGCTCCGCTCCCGTCCAGCCGCCGCCGCAACTGGGGAGGCAGGGGGCGGAGATGGGGAGGTGGCCCCGCGCCGCCGCGGAGACGCCCCCGACGGGGCGGACCCGCCGCCGTAGCCACCGCGTGCGGAGGACGGCCCCTCCAGCGCCTCCCGGAGCCCCGGGAGCAGCGGGCAGCGCACCTGAAGTGTCCGGCCTGAGGGAAGCCCCGGCATCCCCGCGATGCCCGTGGGAGGGAGCGGGCGGCAGCGCTGTCCCTGCGAGGCGCCTCTCGAGCCCGCTGAGAGTGGACGGGGAGCACCAGGTCTCCCCGCAGCAGCCACGGGTCGCGGTGCCAAAACTTACACACGCACACCCCAGCCCAGAGCCGGGGAAGCCGCGATCTCACAAGGCTGGCAAGCCTGAGAGGAAGGCACACCCCTGGCCAGGTAAGCACAAATGGCACAAACTCCATAATGGAGCCGATAGAAAAATGAGTTCCAGGTGTATTTTACCCCAAGCCACCACCAGAGCACAGCTTTGAATCCAGCACAGCTAGTCTTAGAGAATCAGAGAATACGCTGAGTTGGAAGCGACCCACAAGGATCATCAATCCAAGTCCTGGCCCGGTACAGGACCATCCCCAAGAATCACACCGTGTGCTTGAGAGTACTGTCCAAACACTTCTTCACTGAGGTGTTCTTACCTCTCAGAACCCTAGTTATTGCCCAGGCCATCTCCCTAAAAAAAAAAATAATAATCCCCAAAAGAAATTAATTCCTGGAGGTTTATTCACTCACATCGGTTCCTCCCTTGAGGAAACTTCTAGATAAGCCAATAAAGACAAAGCCCAGCCTTGTAGGTGCATAAGCAGCAAGTCAAGGTTAACCAGAGCCCTGCTCACCTTGTGCTGCCTACTCCATTTCACCCATGTTGATTTATATTATAAAAAGATTAACCAAAGGTTGACTGCCTGCAAAAAGGCTCTGTCTCTCCAAGGTGCAATGTTCAGGACTAAGGTTCCAAGCAAGTTGCAATTAGAAATACACAATCCCCAAAGCCAGTTTGAAGAGGACAAGTAGTTTTCAACAGGGGAACTTCAGATGACATAGCTCTCTACACGGCTCATCTTTTATTCCTTATTAGCTGGATGGTGTGTTTCTGTGTCTTTGCACCATATTCAAACCTCTGCTACTTCCATAAACATTGTCTTAAGCTGTTCATTAATATTACTTCAAAAGTGCTTGCTCCTGTTGTAAGAGGATTTTCTACCTCAAGCTATTCAACATTTTTCCTGCCACCAGGAGGAAAAGGCAAGGACTGTTACTTTACGTGAGGTACAACATTGGAGTTGCCAGTCAGATGTAAGTGTGGCATGCATCTCTTTGCAGCACTGCCCCAGATCGTCACTATTTGAATACCACTGTAGTCCGAAGTTCAAAAGGCACTGAGGTTGGCTATCACACCACCACTAAAAAATCACATGACTGGATCCTCAGCTGGAATAAATCACAGCTGAGAATGTCTGACCCCAACCCTGCATCAGATTAAGAAGGGGAGTAGCACAGTGTGGTATAGTATTTTCTAGGGAATTGCCATCTGTAAAAGCAATGGTGAGTTTTGCCATCCAGAAATCTGGGCAATGCACGAAAAAAAAAAAAGACATCAGAAACAGCACCTTGCCAGCATAGTAAAGAGGATCAGATGGCAAAGAACAAGTAAAATGCCTGGCAGGATGGGCACCTCTGCAGGCCGAGGGGCAAGGCTGCTATAGCTAGACAAGTCTCTTAACAGAATCTCATGTCAAATTGTTGTTTGCTCCCGATTTTCAATGCTGTTTGACAGTCACTAGCTGCTGTTTCGACTGCCAGAATTATAACTTAGAGGCATTTCAGATTATATGCTAGTGACATCATAATTTTCTAGGAAACACTGAGATGAGCTTCATATGATTCATAAGCTATTTAAGAACAGCCACCATGCTCTAGGTTTCATTCTAGCTGCCTCTTTTTTTTCCTACAGGAAACAAGCTCCCAGTCCATGACATTTGTTTTGTTCCCCAGCCTGGCTGTGGCACAGGAAGAGTATCCTGCCTCATCTCACTGGACATCATTGAATACTGATAAAAAAGTAAATACTGCCTTTTAAAGGGGTTATTGCCTTGTTCCCAAATGCAGGGTATTGCAGTTTTATGCACCTTCTAGTGAAGCCTATCTGGTGGGGGCTCAGTCTCCTAAAATTCTCGTCCTGGTTTTGACACCAATCTTATTAGCAATCTGCAGCAGGCAACTCCCCCCTGGCTTTTGCCTCATCAGTGCACCCAGCAGGCTCTTAAAGAGAGGACAGAAATTCTAGCAAAGTGCTGCAGCATCCCAGGTAGCATTGATGGGTAATCAGAGAGAATCTGGACAATCTGATGGGATCCCTCCCTATCTCCCATCAAAGAGTGTAACTTCTATTGCTCTGAGCAAATTCACTGTAGAAATCACAAGGGGTTGGTCACCTGGCAAACTATTCAGGAACCTAAACCATCCCAGAATCATGCCATTTCTCTCCATATCCAGCCGGTATTTTCTCTTAGTGTCAAATTTTTCTTCCTGCATCTCATTAACTTTTCCTGCCCCTTACATTTGTGTCTTTTCACCTATGCAAACAGCATTTCCTCTTAATCATCACTCATTTAAGATCTATATTTCATCCTTTAGATCTTTTTCTCATGAGTCATTCCTATAGAGTGATGGTAATGCTGTTATACTACAAAGTCCCTCCAGTTTTCCCAACATCTCCATCATAACATTTTGCTCAGAAGTCTAGTCATATGAGTGCCATAATGAACAACTGCCTCTAAAATGCTTTTGAATATAGTGTCTGAAACTGAAATGACAGCTTTGCCCTGTGTAACTTGCCACTTCATATCTAATTTGTTGTCAGCTATTACATGTATTTTAAACTATTTATTAAACCAGACATCTTTGGAGTTAATGCATTTCAGATTATTTCAGTTAGATACGCAAAGACTCATTTTCCCAAGTTTAATTTATCTCCTTTGTAGGAAGTTCCTTTCGTATAATTTCTGTGTTCTGACTGGCTTCTAAATCTGCATTGCCAGTTCATTTCATTAGCGTGCTGTTTATCCTATCATCAACAGGATACACTTGAAAAATAAATTACTCTATCCTTCAGATTATTTCAGCAGGCAAAAACTGCCAGCCAAATCTATTCTCTATATCATTATCCTTTACTGAAGTGTAAGGGCAAAATACTTATTGCATCTCCATATTCAACAGGGCCTTCATCTGAGAAAAGATTCAATTTTGTACTTTAAGTGTAAACAGTCCCACTAAAGCCATGTCTTCATTGCAATAATGGAATAGAAGACCCACTGTAACATGGCAAACTGTTTAATTAGTTAGGCATATAAGCATTTCCATTTTCCTTTGAAAAGTCCTTTTCTTTCAAGAGTCAGAGAAGATGACACCTTTAAGGAATACCCTAATGAAATTTAGTAATTTTTTGTTGTTGTTTTTCCCCACAAGCCTTTTGAAACAGAAGAATTATCTTCTGTTCAAAAACTAGATGCATATTAAAGGAAAAAACAATCCAGGAGCAGCTAAGCAGCTTTGCATAGTAGATATATTTGGATTCGTACCATGACTAATCTACAACTACAATTTGAACACAAAATGGCTGTTGTTCAACACACACCACAGCAGCCTGTGTCGGGCTGCAGAAAGCAACAGTCAGAGCCCCAGCAGACAACCGACAAATCAGTGCCAGTAGCCAGCAGGGACAGGAATGTTACAGTGCCAGTGCAGGTGGGCCACAACTTGGCCAGAGGAAGTATGTCCGTGGCTGTGGCCACTCGGGCTGCTGAAATCTTCACACTGCACTGTGGAGGAAGATAGTTCACCAATGAATTGGTAATTTTCATGAAGAAAAATGAGCAAGTGGTAAATAAAGCATTGCCTGTGCAAGTTCACAGCCCAGTCACTTGTATGGTCTCAGCACCAATTTATCTTTTGCCACCCCCACAAGACATAGGAGCTATTGGCAACTGTGCACGAAGGAAAATCTGCTCACTTCATTTGCAGCCTGAAATTAGATCCAAACCCATGAAAATACATGGGAAAAACATGCAAATATCTGTTTCGGTCAGAAAAGGCTTGGAGAAAGCATGACATTTCAGCCTGGCATTTTCTTTTGGAGTGCTTCATCACCAGCCCTTCGTCCTGATAAGAGTTCTTCCAAAAGCCCGTGACCTGGCAGCACTCTCTCCCCTTTGCAAACGCTGTGTCACTGCTTCCCTCTCACTGCCTTACAGTAACCCCCATGGAGCCAGATCCCAGGAGTTAGCAAACCACTGCAGGCAGAGGAATGCTCCCTGTTCTGGAGGGGACAGTGTATATATCACTCCACATGCCAATGTGGATTAGACTGATCAGCAAAATAATCCAGGTCAGATATGGAAGTACACACTTGTGAGCACCAAGAGGAGCAGACACAGCTGGCACTACTTGCAGCCCACCCTCTACTTAGCAAGTATTGAGGTGTTTCTTTGCATCACACCAGAGGAAAGCATTAAAGGGAACAAATGAAATGGCTTTGCAGAGATTTATGGAGATTTTCTAATGCAGAAAGTGGAGCACAGGAGAAAGTGCAAAGGCTAATTTGATTACACTGTTAGCCCTGTATAAATTTAATAATGGACTTGCTTCCACATTTCTCATCATAGCCTATTTACATACATCCACTAACTGCAGTAGCTCTGCACCTCACACTCTTGAGCCAGTCTTCCCATCCCACTCCTGTGAGGAAGAGGAGCATTACTACTCCTGCACAGATAGACAGAAACAAAGGAGATGTTAAAGATTCAGATAAACTTAACTGAATTGATTATGGCTTCTCTAGATCAGGAACAATGTTCTCTAAATACTAATTAAATTATCTTATTCTTCTATCAGAATAAGAATCAGCAGATATTAGAAGGAACTGGCTTATCTCCTCAAGACACTCAGTCATGAGCTACAGGAGACACCGCACAAGCTTGTGCCAGTGGCTTAGGTACATTTGCAAGTACCAAAGTGCTCTGTGAAAGTCTAGCCCTTGAGTAACTTGCCCAAGGTCACACAGAAGGTGTGTGGCAGACCTGAATCAAGTTGAAAAACCATTAGAGCATCCATTTGCTTTTCTTTCTCACTTTTCCTTTTCCAGCATGTCATTTTTGATCAGGATCTATGCTATCCAACGTAGGCATTACTGTAGGGTTCACATTCAGCACTTCACTCATTAAATGCACATTCTTTCAAGGTACAAATACAGTAATGGACATAATGATGAAATTCATTATATCATTTAATAGTGAACTACATTAATCTCCTGCATACAGTACTGTCAAGAACTCAGTTCCTTTCTGAACTATGTTTTGTAAGGTCAATAATGCCTTCTTTAATTTCGAAGAGCAGGCTGGATGGCTACCGTAAATTTCTTTGATTATAGGCAGACTAGTTTCGTTAGCTTGAGCTACTGCCATGCATTCCACATCGAGGCCAACTGTGTCTATTTTCCTCTTGTTTGAGGAAACCAAATCATTTTCATCTCACCTTGCTCCTCCAAGCAGAGCTGTTTAATACTGACTTCTCTATTTCAATCTAACACTAATGATTTCCTAAATAAATCACATCACTGCCAATCACATCATATCTCAAATACTTGCAAATGCTTAGCAATTTCAGCTGCCAACACACTAATTTCTGTTCTTCGGAGATGCCATCTGAATCACAGCTATAGTCTTTGAGTCCTTTCCATCAGTTAATTGCAACTGTTTTTGAAATGTAGGAGCATATTTATTTCTCTCCTTCCTTTGCAGTGTTCAAGTTGTGCCTTTAGGTAAGTCTTCCATTCTAAACTCAGAAATACCTCACTTGCAAAACTCCAGTGTCTACTCAGAGAAGTACTTCAGTAAGTAAAAATAATTTTTTGGCATGTGCTTTGTTGAGTAATTTTTAAACAACAGAATGATAAAGTAGGATCAATGGCACCTTTCTGGGACAGACTGCTTGCTGCATGTGACAAATTCTGACACAAATATTGCACAGTAACATACCATGTGTTTCCTACTGCCACTCTTAGCTTTCAGAGTTTTTTTCCTTATCCCATCCAAGAATTACAAATAAAATACTATTCAAAAGAGCCTACCTGTGCTAAATTTTTTTAAATGGAAGGAAAAGGAAAGATATCCAGCAGTCAACTTTCATACATGACCTTCCCAAGGTAGGTTTGGGAAGGTTTACCTACCATAAAGGACCAAGTGTTCCAGACAGACTTCTGCTCGTTAGGAGATAAAAGTGTCCACACAGAAGACCTGGAGCAATTAGGTGGTGTTGCAATCAAGCTATAAGACTTATATCAATGCACCTGCATTGGTATAAGTTTTGCTTCAAGCAGACATCCTGAGTGATCCCAGGGAAGCTATTTTTCAGCTGAGAATAACCCTTTTCTCAATGTTCAATGACATGGTCTCAAGATGCAAATAATATCTTGTTAAAAGACGTGCTGTAAAGTGACGCTCTAGGACATGAAAAGAAGCACTCCAACTCGAATCCTTTTTGCTCACCACCAAGCCAGGAAAGACACCTGGCTATTTATTCTTTTCATACATATATGTTTCTAGGAATGACCATAGAGTGGAGGATGAGGTTGCCACCTCTTCCATCCCCATTAGTTAACAGAACAGTCCATCAGACATTCTCCATCCTGGAGAAAGGAATGAAAACAATAGAGTACAGTTAACAAAACATAACTATGTTTACAGAAAGTGTGTGAGAAACTTTATCAAAGAATGAACACACAGAAAGACTGCAGAAGTCAGGGCAACATCTCACCCTTTTTCCATTAAAAAAAGAAAAAGAAAAAAGAAAAGGAACAATGTTCAATCTCTGCTTGTGGAA
>VZRO01007709.1:67028-87101 GCA_013397915.1 Daphoenositta chrysoptera | reverse complement strand
GTAACAGGGTGGGTGGGTGAGGAAACCATGGCATAAATTCGTCCCATGTAATCCGCATCAGTGAGTCCCAGACGAACGGTGGCGCTAGAGCTCCCCATGAGGAGAGTATCCATGCCAGCACCCATGGGACCAAGGAGACCTTTTGCACTTCCACAAGCCTGAGGCCAGTGTGCCTTAGTACTATCGCTGACTTCCTCACTTTTCGCTTTCACCTCCCCCCAGAACTTCGCATGGTCTCTGGGACAGACCGTCACCGCACACAGGGGAAGCGTCCACAGGCCAGCTGAAGAGGAGCCGCCTGCCCGGGATCTGATATCCTGGGACGGCACCGGCCTCCTGGCTGCTTCACTGCCTGCGCCAAAAACAAACACCGCAGAGTCTACACCCGGAGCTGCCCTGGCATTTTTGGAATGCCGCAATGGCAAAACCGCGCCAGGGTCCGCGCTGTCCGGAACCCCGGAAGCACTCGAGGCAGTGGCCAGGGTGGAAAGCCCCCTGGCGGCCATGCCCTCAGACACAGGGTGGAGCGGGGCCCGCCCGGGCTCGCCCCGGCCCTGTGCAGGGACGGGCGGGGCCGCTGGGAGGGGCAGCGCCCGCAGAACCGCAGTGCTACCTCGCNCAGTGCGACCTCGCGCCATCACCATGGACCCGGATATTGGCAGCAGGCGGGGCGGCTCTGGCCGCTGAGAAGGGGGGTCAGCTGAAATAGAACCCAAAAGGGTACCCCCAGAGGCACGGAGCCCAAGTGCAGGCATCCCACACCCTGAGGGGGGGCGGGGAACGCCCTCGCTGGTGCTCCGAGACTCCGTCAATTCCACCAAAGCTTCGGCTGTCCTGGGGTCAGATTCAGTGATTGCTCCTGACTGCGCGTCCGTCCCCATGTCCTCAGCCAGCGGTGAGTCGAACTGCACCCCCGCCGTGCCTGGGGAAAATGTGGTAGAGACCCCACAATTTGGGCATTCCAGCGTCAAAGAGGCAGAATTCAGCGAATCCACGGCACAGCCCAACGGCTCTCCCCCTTCTCTGAGAACTGGGAATGCACTGAGAGGAGGGCTCTCCGCCCCACACTGCCGTTCCCCAGAGTGCAGGGGCGGGGGGGGGCGAGGTCGGCACCACCAGCACCTCGGAGCTCTCCAAACAGAATTCCTCCTCCATCTCAGTGGTCTGGGATGGGAGAGCGAGCTCGGGTGCTGTCTGCAGCCCGAACTCCCCCTCCTCCTCTCCTTCAGACAGCTCGGAGAGAGAACTGACTGAACCCACAGAAGTCACAGCACCTGACGAATTCTCCTGGCTTTGAATAGCGGTATTAATCTTTCTCAAGACACCAACAATTTAGCCATACTCAGATTATATTGTTCCATAACCATTTCTACCAGAGAATTCCCTATCTCAGTCCAAATTGTCTTCAAAAGTATATTTCCATCCTCTGGGAAGAAACCCTGCAGTTTCCCCCAGAAATACAGATTTTCCAAATCCTCTCTGGAAACCAGAACCTCCTTTCTCTCCAGCACTATTTACAATACTTCCAATGCAAAAGCATCGTGTTGGGAATACGTAGAAAGTACCATTTTTAATGAAATCCCTAGCTAAACTAATGGGAAAATTCGTTACCCGAAAACAACTCATGAGCCTGCAATAATAGGTGGAACTTCCAGATGACGCTCTAGGACATGAAAAGAAGCACTCCAACTCGAATCCTTTTTGCTCACCACCAAGCCAGGAAAGACACCTGGCTGTTTATTCTTTTCATACATATATGTTTCTAGGAATGACCATAGAGTGGAGGATGAGGTTGCCACCTCTTCCATCCCCATTAGTTAACAGAACAGTCCATCAAACATTCTCCACCCTGGAGAAAGGAATGAAAACAATAGAGTACAGTTAACAAAACATGACTATGTTTACAGAAAGTGTGTGAGAAACTTTTTCAAAGAATGAACACACAGAAAGACTGCAGAAGTCAGGGCAATAGTAAAGGGTCAGCATTAGACCCAAGGTGAGGCTGAAAGGGATCATCAGCCAGCCTGGCTCTTGCACCATGACTGTTCCAGTAGCATTTTTTCATTAATGCTTGTTGTCAATGTGGTTTACCAAGCCAGGCACTGATCTCTTCTCTCTGGTGACCAGTGACAGGACACAAGAGAAGGCATGAAGTTGTGTCACAGGAGGTTTAGATGAGATGTTAGGCAAAGTTTCTTCACTCAGAGGGTGGCTGGGCACTGGAACATCTCCCCAGAGATGTGGTCACAGCACCAAGCCTAGACAACTCTGCCAGGCACGTGGTGTGATGCTCGGGATTGTCCTGTGCAGGGTGCTAAGGAAACTTTCCTGTCTGACTATCCATGGGACTGTGGCAGTCACACTCCCACTGCCAGAGATTTAAAGTACTGGGACCGAAGCTCCTTCACGGCGTGTGGCTCCAGTGACCCAACAGGTGCCCCACTTGACTCCCTGCACACCCCACTCACACAGTGTCAGACCAGGTTTCCTTACTAGTTTGGCCCCAGGTTTCCCATAGCAGAGTCTCAGATGTCTTGATCCATAAAGCCATTTACTCAGGGCACAGCAACACAAGCACCTGGAGCTGGTGTCTCCAAAGAGGACCCCCAACAATGGAACCCCTGGGCTGTTATACCCTCACAATCTCTGCTCTTCCTCCTCAGACACCAGCTCTGGCTTTGTCTCTGAGTGTCCAGTCACCTGGCTGAGCCACAGGTCCGTGTGCCCTTTGTTATGCAGAGGGTTGGCACCAGCTCAGGACCTCTTGCTTGGGACTCCTGCCAACCTGAGCTCAACCTGCAGCTGGCACTGCAGCTTGCAAACCAGGCTTCCTGCACCCAAAGTATTCTTCAGTAAGGGCCAGGAGTTAGACTTGAATGGTCCTTGTGGGTCTCTTCCAGTTCAGGATATTCTATGATTCTAAGCAGTATCCTGGAGACCAGACAAGCCAAATACAATGCTTGCAATCACCAGTGTGCCTCAATTCACATCCCTACTCTTCTGAGTCCACCCTTCCCTTGCCACACACCTTTTGCATCCTCTTTCAAGCATGACGGCCTTTCAACATAACCATCCCTACTTGTCACCCAGCTCCTCATAGAAGCTAGCCCTTCTCATTACCTCTGATATCCCTTGCTAGATCCAATTCCAGTAGGACATTGGCTTTTCTCACATCATCTCTGCATGCTCAAACAATGTTTGTATTCCTCACAGATTTCACTGAGGTATTACCAGTGAACTGGACAGTACTGAGGTGTAAATACACCATGCATCATGACATGCCTAGAAATGAGAACTGGCAGCTTATTTCCTGTTATTTCTCTTTTATAGTGGCTTCTTCTCCTTGCTCTCTAAACATTACTTCCCTTTCTGTCGCTTGTGAGATCTGGGCTGTGGCACCTTTGCTCAATCTCCACTCAGTTCACCCTACATGTGCTGTCCCAGACACTTCTGGCTGCCTCCATTTTCTGCCTCTAATTCTGCCCCCAGCTAAACAGAAGAGTGGGTGATTACAATTTCATTCAATCAGGAGGTGAAGGAGATGGGACACATGCACAGCAAGCTCAGAAAGGAGTGGCAATCAGATTACAGCTATAGCCTAGAGCACAATACTTCGTAATGTGAATTTATAATGGGTCTCTGGTCTAGGGCATGTAGTAGACATTTTAACCAGAGTGCCATAGTCACCCAAAGACATTTACTTCAGGAAATACTGAGCCTGGTATAAACATTTAAACTTCAATAAAACAATTACAGATGCACTGATTGCATAGCACCCTTAGACAGTGAAGTCTTTAGACATAGGGAAGTGAGCAGAAGTTAGTATCAGGCCATTTACATAAAGATCTACTGAGAACTCACCCTTAGTGAGATCAGTGCCTTATCCATATCCCAGAATTTCTCACTGAACAAAAGCCATCCCAAAACATATCCCATCTCAGACACACATTGTCCTCTGCAGGATCAGTGTATTTAAAGAAGTTAAATCAAGAACCAGTATATTCACTTCCATTTTGTATTCACAGTATCCAGACCCCTTACACATCTCAATATAACATTAAATTAAAAAATAACATCATATCTTTGAGGGCTTCTTGCTGTTTCTGCACATGCTCAGAAACATTTTGACACTAACAAGCAAGTTGTGTTTAAGTATGACAAGTTAGCTTGTCATATTTCAAGTGACAATTGTGACTCTGTCCACAGAACAGAAAGATAAATAAGCATTTACAGGAAAGGGAGGAGTCCAGTCAGGAGGAGATGCAAATCAACCTCTCTGTCTTGCTAACCTAACTAGTTGACCATTTACGTTTCATATTTCTGAACCAATTCAAATACAATTATTCCAAACAAACATTTTAATACTAAATAAACTTTTTCTGTGGTTTGAGGGAAGCATCAAATCCACAGACCCGCCTTTCTGGTCAAGTCCCCCTAACCAAACAACAATTATACATAAAATATTAGCATCTCAGAGCTACAGGGATTTGCACCAGTCATTATTCCCTGGCCAGCAGAAGCATCTGCACAAAGGATGAGTATATACTAAAATTCTGTGCACAGTGTAGCAGCTAAACCTGTGTTCTCTTCTTCTTTGTTGCTGGTGGGTGTTGCATATTAATTTCCTCCATACCAGGCTCTCCCCATTTTGTTTACGGCAAACTGCATCCCATTAACTCTTTTCACAACCACTACCCTAGGAACTGGGCACCTCTGCATTAGGTACCTGCTCTGGGTCTGAGCTTGCCCCAAGTCCAGATGGTGGGAGCACATTCACATCGTGTCACATACATGGAGAAGAGGCTGCTGCAGATATGCCCACACCTCCAGGAGAATGGAACAGGTTTAGTTTATTTTTAGATTAGTGGCTACTTTTTCAGTATTTGGGTTTTACCACTCCACAAACCCTGGAGGCAGAAAAACACACAGAGTGGAAACAAATGACAGGAAAGCTATACCAGCCATGAGATCTCAGGTGGGCACTGTTGAACCTGGGAGAAAAGACTCCTACTTCCTCTAGGCCGCATTTATACATCAATACAGGTCTCTCGGTTCTGCAACTGATCTTTTTCCTAGGACTGATTTAACACCTTACGTGAACTTCTAAACCCAAAACCCCTCAACACATCCAAATAAAAATACAGTGCTGACTTCCCTAATTTCTTTCTTTCTCTAACACCTCTATCTGAACCAGCCCTTAGTGCTCTGCTGGGAAAAAAAGCTAATGGTGACAAGCACAAAAAATTCCAAGACAATCAAAGGAAATGTGTTTACACTAGAAAAACAGTAAAAGATGCATGAGATCACTTAACATGGTACTACGTCATAACATAATGTATTGCATAGAACTATTCAGCTTTTACTTAGGTCTGTTCTTTGTCCTGACACCAAAGCAAGCTGGATTTTGTGTGGCATTACTGCTGATTTGATTTTGTCTTGGAGTATATATTGCTGTAAGTAGATAGTTTGAGAATCTACTGGCAAAATGCAGGTCATATTTTATTGTCTCCAGTGAGAACAAAGGTTTGTCTATGTGTATATACCCAGCTCCTTGCACAACAGTCCCTGCCTTCACTGGGGTTTGTTCTCTCCTGATACTCGTACCCGACTAGGTAGTAGCAGGGTTCCACAAGATCAATCTTAGTTTAATTGCATTCAGCTAGCGATTCAGTCACGTCATCTCAGTCAAATTTTATTCACAAAAAACTTCCATTCGGTAGAGAAATCCACTGTTCTGATAGCTGTCATATTTCCTGGCCTCACATTAGGAAAGCATGTGCTTGCTCACATGCTGACCAGGGCTAGACTCTAAGCAGAGGTTTCAAAGCCATTTAGAAAACAGTGTCCTTGAATTGACTCAAGTAGTCTGTTCCTAGAAACTCTGTCCCAGGAGAAAGCCTTATTCAGCTCCTGTTTCTCAACACATACCTCCTTTCAGACAAGAGCTTTATCACTCCCTCCCCAGCTCCATACAAGCGCTAAGGTAAGGGCAATATGCAGCAGAACAGATGCTGTGGCAGGAGTGTGTTTACACGAAGCTGCTGACAGCAGATGCCAGCTTGTAAAATCAACCAATAAAAATACCAGCATCACTTCTTACAACTACTCTGAGCAAGACAGGCTGCCAGCAAACTGGAAAGCACACTGCACAGGCATACCAGGTTGAAATTACAGAATTTGGAAAAGCATCGTAATTTTTAGGCTACCAGAGGTGTGATTGTCATTCTGATGACTTTTCTCTGTTCTTAAAATCAGAGCCGAACATGGTTAGAAGGGAAAAAGGGGTTTTTACCTTGGTATTTATTTCAAGGATCCTTGGTGCACTCTGTCCAGGTGGAACACTCCGAACATGCACATCGAAATGCCCACCCCAAAATGCGCGCACACGATCGATCGTGTACAGAATTATAGACCCCGTGAACATCCCCCCCCCACCCCGCCCCTCTGGAACCCTCCCCTGGACCGACCTATCTTTTAGTTTACAAAATGTGTTCCAAAGAGGACCTTGGTGTCTGAGGCCTCCAAGATGTTTAGTCTCCTAACTCAACAAAACATTAAGTCTAGGAATGTATGCTAAAAGAAACACCAAGAATACAAAAGGCCACAAAGGCATACAAAAGAGGTATAAAAGACAAGGCAAAAATCATTATGGCATCAATTCAAGTACAAGGGAGTCAACCAAGAGCTACCGAACAGTTTCAGTCCTTCTCCCTTTTGCATTCCAGAAAAGTCCTATTTGATGTTAAAATGTCAAAGAAACAGAAATACTGTAAATACAAACCCACATGTATTGCTAGCGATTGAAAGTTTTTGTGTTCTATTACTCTGGTCAAACTAGAAATTGAGCGACATGTGCACTGCAAATGTGTTATAGACCAGAAAGCTGTTACTTGAACTTAAACCTCCTCTAGCACTCTTTGCAATCACAAACGTAATAAAAAAAGTCCTGATTTTTGTACAAAATTGTTGTCTGCATCTTACCCATGTAGATCTGGAGATACTCAGACAGATCCTTTCAGAATGTTAAAATAGTACTAAAATTTTTCCCTGGTTAATTAACATTAATTCTTCTAAGTAATTGAAAATACCATTAAGACTAAAATCTAGACTAAAACAAAATTAGGACCTTCAAGAAAATTATGAAAATTATGTTTTTTTAAAAACAACAGTCTGCCAGATGAAGCTTGGTTTTAGAATTCGTTTTTCCTGTCCATTGATTTCCCTACATTGGAAAATACCAACCTTCATTAAAATTTCAATTAGTACATTCTGTAATACTCTTAATTAGAAAACTAGAATTATAAAAAGAAATGTTAAAGTAACTGAGATTTTCAGAGCTTAAGTTTGAGACCAAGTTTTGACAGCTTTTACTTTTATTTTAGGCAAACAGTCCTCTGAAAAAAATTTCACTTCATGAATATTTAATAAGCTACTAATGACTTCTGTAAGCCTGTTGGAGGTATAAGCAAGAAGTTAAAAAAAATGTAAGTTAAAAAGCTGGAAGAATTAAACATAATATATATAACCTATAATTAAAAATAGCTTCGTTTCCTCTATAATCAAAAGCTGATATCAGTTAATAACATAACATACCTTGGGGATCCATGCATGAAACTACAGTACTAGATGAACCACATGCCTGCAATGCCTCTTCCACAAGAAAGAGTGAACAGCTTCAGTCTTCTGCTTTATGGACTAATACAAGATAAATGAAACAAAAGGAGTAAAATTGAAGTGCTGAAATCCTGTTGTCAACAAAATTCAAAGACTTGAATTTAAACCAGCACTTTGCCTCCATACATTGAAAAAGCTAACAAATGCAACCTACCCCAACATTACGTAAAAAAATAGCAACAAACCACCTTCTACTCTACTGCTGTCTTGCAAGGAATAAGCAAGAGCCTCCATCATGCACCCAAGCAATAAATAGTAGATAGTATCTTATTTATTTTATGGTTTTAGGCAGTAGGGAGATCTTTGCAAGAGGTCTGTGGTTGGTGGAAATGGTGTTAATAAGCCCTTTGGTTTCTTTTTTGTCAACAAAATAATTGGGCTTTTTCCTTAAGCAGCTGTTATTCATGAATAGCTTGGGGCTTCTCATCTGTGTAGGTGAGCTCTGATACTAGAAGATGTTTAAAACATAAAGCGCAGAATAACGATTCTCAGTTTTGGGAGCTGCAGAAACCTTTTTTTCATATTAGAGTAAGTAAAAACGTTTTTTCTCTAGTCAGTTTATTCCTGAGAAGTAGCACTGTAGCTTTTTCTTCTTAAGCCCCTCTTCATCCTGTATATGTGTTTTTCTAATAAGTAACAGACTTTTTTTTTTTTTCCCTGGGACACTAGAGGGGGAGAGGGTGGCTACTGGGACCCCCTGTAACAATTGCTCTTTCAGAAATAATACTTAGAATTAGTTAAAACTTTTTGTCTTCCTTGGGCAGTCTGATTGTTATCCTATTTGTTAGTTAAGCTTTGCCTGCTAGATACAGGTGAAAGTTCTATGCCTGCTCAGTGCAGGGAGCTTCTATCCACAGCTGCTAATATATTGATCAAGGTTTATTTCCCTGCTTAAGCTTATACAGAACTTCGTGCTGAGGAGAACATTGTAGACTTCTGGTGCTGTTTCAGGTGCATAAAACTAAGCATATGCAAGAAACCACAGGAAAAAGACTTGGTTCTTGGTGAGTGCAGAAGAAATGTGGTCTGTTGATAATGCTTGATGTGATTAACTTAATTGGTGTATATTTTTGCTCCTGTAAAGTTCCAGAGATGTGATTCAGACTGTTTATCATGTTATGATATGACCTAGGGCCTTCATTCATGCTCTGTTTGTGAGCTGGTGTTTTATGGCAGAACTGAGGAGTCTTAAGATGCATGTGGACATACTTATGAGCCTGAAAGAACTGTTTAAATCTTTGATGGTCCATATATCAACTTTAGCTTTCCTGAGGTTTATTATGTGTAAAGCAGTGGCTGCCACCAAGACTTCATACATGTTCTTTCCTAAACAAATTGTGGAAATGATTTCTTGCAGATACATTTGCACAGAACTGAATGGCTTTCTTTTGCTGCTAGTGTGCTGTTTCTGTGAGGCTGTTCAATAGCACTTAACCCTTTCACTTAATTTTATTCTGGTTTTGATATGTTTATATAAAATTCTCAATCTAGATGTGTATAGAGGCATTCAACGAAGTCTCTCGTGATTGAGTCCTTGCTCCTTTTATGTGGTGTGTGTGATAAAGGTACTTTCTTGGCAGGATCCCTAAGGACTTGTGCCATGCTAACAATAATTGGTAAGTGCTTTAAACTGCTCCATGAGTTATATGCTCCTGGATGAGGAGGGTGAGTGGTATGTATGTGGGAAGGATAGGGCTCATAACTTCCCAACAGGGAAAACTTTTTATTAGCCAAATGCAGGGTTTATGAGTCTATTTGTCTCACCAATAGTAAATAGGATGTATGTGGATTGTAGGACAGTAAGGATGGACTCTTTCTGCCTAACTATACATATTCATGTTAAATGATACTGAAGGGCACAGAAAGCAGCTGTCATGCATGTCTGAAGAGTTATTGTCTCTTTAGCTGTTGAGCCTAGAATTGAAATTAAGGCCTCCCAAATGGGAAACTTCTCTGAAGCTTGCAAAAGACAAGCACGGATCTACCTGAAGGATTTAAAAAGGTAACACATAGAAGCTACATTGGACATCTCAAAAGTGATTTTTAGTGCCTTTACCTGTGTAATGTGCAGCATCTGAGGAAAGTTTAGCTTTACTAGAAGAGCTTGTTCATGCTGGAAAATTCAACCCCTTCACAGGTTTAACTTCAAGAAACTGAACTCATGCCTGGGTTTTCCTTTGGCAATTTTACTTTCCTTGATGGTAATGTTTACATAGTATTTCTTAAATTAGTAATTAGTGTCTGAAACAATTCTCTTTTACAGATGCTACTCTAATGAAAAAAATAACTGACTCATTAGTGTTCTTTTAGCATATAGCTGTAATGGCCAGTTGATTTTTATAGTCTCACTATTTTGAACTGGTCCTAGGGATTCAAGTTTTTTTTCTTCCTTGTACTAATGCTGTATCTGCTAGTGTAAATGTTGTCTGACAACAGGCAAATAATTAAAAAATAAGCATTTAATCCCTGTAGTATGCTGCTAAGGTCTGCCTCATATCTTACTAATCAAAGTAAGAAATACTGATTTGGGAGTTAACTCATCACATCAGGCATAGCACAGACCATGGAAATGCCTCATAGACTATGAATGTGAAGTCTGAGTCCTGCTGTAAATGATCACCTAAGTCAGTATCTTCTACTTAGACCTGAGCATATAAAAGGGCAAAGGAGTAGGATTTCCATCTCAGATGTCTAGTAAATAAAAAAATTCCTCAGGTGGTATTTGTCAAGCAAACTCAGCGCATCCACTTGGCATATGTGGATGGGAAATTGCATCCTTCAACTGAAGTCCTGCTTTTCAGTTCAATATGAGTGTTTGGCTCTACTTCATCTGCTTTTATGTTCCATTTAACTGTCCTTCGAGGGACACTAAAGGGGCGTGACTGCATTTAGGGAGGGAGCAGGTAGTTAAGCAGCAGCGTGACTGAGGTTGGTGCGTATGTCTAGGTATGGCAGGTGTTTTCAACTGCTTTGTGGAAGTGGGACAAGTATTTAGGTAGTATTGGCTTCCCTGTTTTATGACTAAGAAGAACAGAAGTTGCTATCATGGTGTCTGTGATGTACAGAGCTCTTTTTAAAAGAACTAGCTGCAAATATTTTCCCCTGTCAAGTTTCTGATTTTTCTCTTGCTTCTATAGCACTTTGCAGTTTGGCTTCAAGGCAAAATATTCAGCAACTTTCATCTCAGATGGTGAGAATGCTCATGAGTTTTCCCCAAACTACGTACTGCAAGTTGAGAGAAATTGCAGTGCTAGTGGTTAACTGTACAATATACTTCTCAGTGAAGTGGAGAGATTGGCCTTGGCTTAGGAGTTTTGCCTGAGGTAAATATTAGTTTGGCAAGTCATTGGACTGACACTCTAATTGGTCAATGGTTGACCCAAACACACATGGGGTTTTCCCAAATGTGGACTGACAGAAACTGCTTGCAGTGAAACATGTGCCTTAAACCAGAGCCAGAATAACTTCTTCCTGGTATAATTAAATGGACTTTTTTTTGTCTATTTGGAATTCTAGATACGGTGAGATAAAAGTTATTTTGAGATTTACTCACAACAGGAGACCTGCATCATGTGTCCTGTGATACACAGTTCAGGGACATCGAGTGTAGGAAATGGGCTTATAATTAGAGCAACTGACTGGCCTTTGGTTTAGCCAGCAGGCTGTTTCAGGGGTGGGAGGTGTCTTGGGTTGTGTAGTACAGGGGGCTACAGTGGTGGCTTCTGTGATAAGGGGGTAGCAGCTTCCCCCATGTTTCATAGAGCCAATGCCAGCCGGCTCCAAGACAGACAGCAATGATTCATCAGGTGTTAGGTGCTTATGGGGGTTAAAAAAAAGCACCTTAAGCAACTTTGTTGTTCACTATTCTCACCAAACCACCAATGTTGCTAGACTTTGATTTTACTTCAAGATATCCAGCTTCTGAAGCTCATGAAAAACCTTGTGTTGTATTAGTAGCAATCCTGTTCCTCATCTTAAACATATTGGAAGCATCTATAACATATGATATAATCAGAACAGATTGTGACCCTCATACCCCCTGATTTGAATTGGATTCTTGCAAAGTTCGGTCCTATCCAGGGACTTATAATTGTGTTCTTAGCAATCATATATGCTAGTTATCTATAATCATGCTATGTAGAAAAAAAATTGTGTGCAATATGTAACTTCCCTCAAATGTATGGCTCTCCTAGCCACTTGGTAATGTTTCTTTTTGATGGTGGGTGAAGAGAAATCTTGCTGACTTTTCTCCTACTAGTTTATTTCTCTTCTGAAAAGGAATTGTAAGATATCTGTGTTTCATTGGAAAGCTACTGAGCTGACAACTGAAAAAGTACAGGAGGATGATGAGAAAGTTATGTGCCTTGGGCATTTGATAGCTTAATCCGTTCATCTATGAGTGAATAGGTCTGTCTTGCAGAAATTTATCTGTGGAGGCCTACGTCTTTGGTAGTATATGGAGACAGGATAATTCATCTTTGTTAATTAAATCAGTGTGAGAATGTATTCGAAATAGTTTGGCATGGCTTATTCTGTGATCTGGTGGTTTAATTCAGAAGTGGAATAATCATAGAATTGTTAAGTTTGGAAAAGACCTCTAAGATAGAGTCCAATCACTAACCCAACACTGCTGAGTCCACCACTAAAACATGTCCCTAAATGCCACATTCACACTTTCCTGACTGCCTCCAGATATAGTGATTTCACTGCTTCCCTGGGCAGCCTGTTCCAATTCCTGACCACCCCTTCCTTGAAGAAATTTTCCCTAATATCCTATCAAAACCTTCACTGGTGCAATTTGAGACCATCTCCTCTTGTCCTACTATTTCTTACCTAGGAGAAAAGGCTGACTATGCCTTGCTACAAGATGCTTTCAGATAGTTGTAGGGAGTGATAAGGTCTCCCCTGAGTCTTCTTTTGTCCAGGCTAAAAAACCCCAGGTCTCTCAGCTGCTCCTTATCAGACTTACGATCTAGACCCTTCCCCAGCTCCATTGCCCGTCTCTGGATAAGTTCTAGCCCCTCAATGTCCTTCTTGTTGTGAGGCGCCCAAAACTGAACACAGGATTTGAGGTGTGGCCTCACCACTGCTGAAGAACAGAGGGACAGTCACTGCCCTGGTCCTGCTGGCCACACTGTTGCTGATACAAGCCAGGATGCCATTGGCCTTCTTGGCCACCTGGCCACACACACTGGCTCATGTTCAGCTGCCTGTTGACCAGCAACCCCAGGTCCTTTTCTGCTGGGCAGCTTTCCAGCCACTCTGCCCAAGCCTGTAGCAATGCCTGGGGTAGTTGAGGCCAAAGGGCAGGACCTGGCACTTGGCCTTGTTGAAACTACCTGCAATTGCAGGACCAAGTTCAAACGTTGTGTCTGGTCATGTGTTTTGCTGGGAATGCTATGTAGGCTTATTGGCATTAAAAAATCACATGGAAGTCATTGTGAGACAGTTGGAGATTGATCATGGTTTGGTATTTTTTCTACAGAATATTTGGGAACTACCACAATTCCTTCTCTGACAACCTAACTTTTATTTTAGACCTTTGTCTCCATGAATAAACGTAACTTATCAGTCTATCATGATGACTTATTCCATATTTCATCTGGTTGGCAACATTAGAAGCTGAAAGTAAACTGTGCTAGCTTTTCTTGCTCATGCTTTTCAGCTATTCAAGAAAACCTAAACACTGTAACAAAACTCTGAAAAAAAAGCCCTTTTAATTAAAAATTTGAGACTTGAAAAAAGAAACAAGCCAAATAACTGGTGTGCTCTGCTTTTTCAAGAAGATAGTAAAGGTTGCCCAGCCACTTACCTTTGGCTAATTTTTGCAAATGAAGTTTGACCAAGTATCATAAATACAGGCTGGTTTTTGCTGTGAGGTCTGAAGTCTACCAAGAAACGAAGTGGACTCTCTCTGGGGCTTGATCAAGAGAAGGCAGCTGCGAGTACTTTTACTTCACTGGCCTGGACACAGGTTCCTCATTTTGTATATTCCTACTGGAGATCTGTGTGTCTGACTCATGCTGAGGTTGATGTCAATGGGAGTTACTTGAATTAGACTGTGTCATAATACACACACAGACAAAGTGCTCACTCCTGTGCCTTTAGTCAATCTAGTAATTTGAAAGCAAACCAGATTGAGTAAATGGCGTTTGGATGTGTGGCTTTTGATCAGCTTGGAATTTGACTGCACCTGTTCATCATCCAGTTCATGGCAGTAGTGTTATTTCCTGTGGTATGTCTTGGCCCTGAAGAGGGATGGGCCTTTGGCATGGCTGAAGGTTTCACAGAAGCTTACTGAGATCAGGGGAAGGGTGACCTGATCTTTTCTTTCCATTCCAGGCCCAGAAACAAAATGTTTTTCCTATGGTCAGCCATTTGACTGTAAACTTGGCCACACTAATTTGCATGGTCAAGCTCTGCTGTGTCCTGGCCAGCCCCTTTTCAGGATGATCAGTTCTGTTCTTGCTGGCAGACAACTATTTTAACATCACTTGCTTCTACAGAGAGACTTCTTATGTCAGGTCCAGCCTATTTGACAATTTTGAACTAATGTCTGATTTAAAACTATTTTCAGCCTGTAATTACTACAATGAAAATACCAAAGAAATTGATTTCTTATATTCCTCACATTATATTGCTCTGGATTCCTGTCTAAGTGCCAAGGGGTTAAATATGACTCATGTAATCTACTTTCCCACTAATCATTTATTCAATAACCTATTAGAACTCAGGCAAGAAAGACCACAAAAGGAAAGGGGAGAGACCAACCTGGAATATATATTCAATAAAATGCAACAAAACACAACCAATCATTAATTATCTAATCAACATTCTGTGAGTCTTTTAGCCATGATCTCATTACTATAATTAATTGCAAGAATCAGTTTGTAAACAGAGCACAATAAAAGTATATGCAACATAACAGCATCCAAATTAAATCCAAATCCCCAAATGAATAACAGAGAAAGCTGAAAGAGAGGGCGTCATTAAAGGAGATTATATTTCAATGTCAAAATCTAGTGGGCTACTTGTGTTGCAGGAGTAAATCAATAGGGTTGCATTGAAAGGACTGGGCCATATCCACTTTGGTGCAATTAGTCACTACTCCATTAAAGCTTGGAGTAGTAGGGGTGGCTTCTTAGTTAGTAAAATTAGATTTTCTTTTTGTAGCTACTGGGACTGGCATGTTGGCAAAGCTTCTGTGCTCTGCTAGTTTTTTTTGCACCTATTAAGTAAGATTGTTCATGTACTTGAAGGATTTAGGAAATCTAGTCCCTTTCCTTTTAATAGTGGAGAGGTTCTTGAAGGATTTCTGCCGTGGATTGGAGCTGAAAATTAATTGGCAGCTTTCTAATCCAATAAGCGCTTCTGCAATTGTGCATATTTAAAGCTGGCAAGAATGCGGAAGAGCCTCTTTGACTCGGCGGCGGCGTCTGGGACGGACGGGGGGGCAGGGGAGGGGAGCCGCTCCGGCCCCGGCCTGGATGGCCCGGGGCTGAGCACCCCTCCCCCAAATGCCAGGAAGGGGTCTCCGGCATGCATCGGGAGGGGAACCGCTCCGGCCCCGGCCTGGATGGCCCGGGGCTGAGCACCCCTCCCCCAAATGCCAGGATAAGGGGTCCCCAAATGCATCGGGATTTCCCCCCCTCTCCCAAAGCTGCATGGAAGTCGAGGAGCTCTCGGGAAGCTGCTGCCAAGAGCTGGTAACTTCCTGAGAACATCGGGAGGGGTTTCCCCTCCCCCACTCCCCCGGGTCCCCCGTGGGCCTGGAGAAACCGATTTTTAACCATTTCAAACCAAAGAAGCTGTTAAACAACTGACAACATCGACGGGGGAAAGTTTTCCTTCGACAGAAACTGCTTATCATGGAGTTAAAGGAGAAATAAGTAAGTTAGGCTGGGACTGAACATGGCTGTGGAGAAGAAAGGGGGGCGGAGCCGTGAGCGGCGCGGGCCTTAAAAAACACTTTGTGGAAAAGTGGAAAAGGAACTGTAATTACCATAAACTGTTCTGCTATCCATTTAAAGGATATGGGGGACTCAGAATACCCTATGTTTTGGATGCTCAGTGCTATAGGATGTCCCTGACCGGATAGACTATTGCGGTGACAGTTCTGGACCCACACAGAAGCAAAGTGGACCTTTTTCTTTTCCTGGAGTGTGGAAGGACTTTTTAAGGACTCTAATACTGACCAGAAATTCCATGTTTGTTAATTTCTTTGTCCCCTCTCTTGAGAAACCTGAGAGGAGGTTTGAGAGCTCTGAGAAGCTCCGGGGAGGGAGCATAGGGGAATTGGCAAAAGAAGGAATGTGTTTTTTTTTTTTCTTTTTACTTTCTTGGTGTAGTTTTTTCCTGTTAATTCTATCTAGTAACAATAAACTATCTTTATACTGTTTAGAAGTGAGTAGGCCTGTTTTGTCATGTTTTTCTCCTAATTTATACATTTATATCTCACAAAAACAAATTAGTGAACTGAATCCCAGCTACAACTGGTGTTTCAATTTGTTCATTAAACCCAACCCGTTACAATTTCCCATGTTGAATGTCTTCCCTTTGGCCAGGTTTCTGTAGTCCTTCACTTCTGATAGTGGTAGCCCTACTCTACTTTTGAAGACTTTTTCTACAATAAATAATTAAATTATGCGGACAGATCCCACAAACACTTGCTGGGCTTACAGCAAAGTTATTTTAAGACACTTTCAGGATTCTACATTTAATATCCCAGCAGCACAATATGTTACTGTCTTTGGCCTTACCAGCCTTTTGACTGAAGTATTTTGTCATCTTTTTCTCCTTTTCATTCAATTTTTCATTATTTTTTCTGAGGATCAATGTCAGGATTCATTTAAAAGCTATAAAGCAATATATACAAAACAGTCCCAACAACCATAGGCTTGGTTATGCCATTGATTTATTTTCTGAGCAGAATTCCCTGCTCTCTGCAATGGGGAGTTGCTCAAAAATACTGACAGTGTGTATCCATCTACAGGGAATTTAGATTTAAAACACAGTACCTTCTAGTCAAAAAGGTCTGTGTGAAGTGAATTAACTTTGGGGGAAAAGCTGTACTGTACAAAAAAACCCACCAACCTCCCCCCACCCCAGCAGACTCTAAACTTTCCCTGACAGTAGAAATGAGCGTTCAGATGAAGGCTGTAACGTCAGGGAAACCCCTCATTAATGCTGCCTCCTCTCCCTGCTGAGACCTGACAAAGTACTGAGCTGAGGTCCAAACTGAGCTTCTTGGGACAGGATAGGAGGCAAGTAAGCCTGGTGGTTTTCTGTTGGGGGGATTCCCCTTGTCTGTTGCTCAAAGCAGCGCTTGTTTTATCTGGACAGATTGGCCAACGTCCAGATTTTGAGGAGCTTTAGGACCTTGTCTTGCATTGTACTGTTCCTTGAGAGCAAGTGCTACATGCCTGCCTTGGTGTGGTACCATGCCAGTGTGTGGTACCATGCCAGTGTGTGGTCAGGATGTGCTTTAGAAGGTTTGCCATGACACTGCAATGTAGTTATTGAGCTACTGCGTTCAGAGTATCCCTTAAATCCTCCCTCAAAGAAAATATATTGCAGAGGAAATGCAGAATGCCTTGTTAATTCAGTTTTTAATGGTGAATTCCCCGTGGATTTCCCTTTGATAATCACAGTTGGCTTCCAAGAGCAGTCAAGCAGGTCATACCTTCTTAAGTCTGCAAATTCCTTCAGGTAAAATGGAGCGTTAGCCAGTTCTGTAGATGAGGGGAATACCAAAAAGTGGAACTTTGGCCTCTGCCTGTTTTGCAGGTATATAGATAGTGGCAATACAGCTGAGCCAGCAAACTGCATTTTATTGTGAGGAAGAGAAGATGTTTTAAGTCACTGACTAATTTTGTTTTTAAAGACTTAAATGTCCTTCAAGCATTTTTTCTTTGGAAGGATGATTCTGATGTTTTGTAGAGTCAGCCTCATGTTTAAATTCATTTGTCCTCAACAATGCACTACTGCTGCATTTAACAAGTGTATTTTAATGATAGGGTTAAAATAAATGCCTTTTTTTCCCAGTAAAAATAAAAGTGCACCATCTATATGAATTAATAATTTCCAAAGTCATAAATAGTATGAACTTATTCTAATACACACTGGGACAATATTTTTCTGGTTTTAGACCATTAGCCAATTTTTACACATGCTCTGCTTGGCATGGTGGAGAGATGCAATAGGGGGTGTCTGCATCTTTTTCTAGTGCAGCTGTTCGGTCAGTTGCATTGCTTGATTGATGTATCATGTCAGCGAGCCCTGGGGATTATGTCCACTTCTCTGGCTAGAGTAAGGATGCCAGGACCTTTCACAGGACATAGGCATGACTCTACCTGTGCTGAGTCCTTGTGAAGGCTGGGCGAGGAAGGTGTTTGCTTTCTTGTGCTGGAAAGCTTTGGTATGTGCAGAAATTCTTCAGTCACTTACGAGTTTTGGCAGACTGAGTGTCCAAGTCCTGCTTTGGGTACTGAGGCACTTAGGATTGGAAGGAGAGGTAATGCCCTTCGTGTAAAGGCATCTGTTTGTTTGGATTATATAGCATGGAAAGTGTTTGTGGTTAGATTGACCTTTACTTGTTTCCTGCTTCTGTGCAGTGTCTGAGATTGGATTATTTTTTAAATTTTAGCTGCTTAGGAAGGTTTGGGGAAATGTTAGCTGTCATAAAATGTAGGGTGTTTTGTATTGGAAATAGATATTACCTTCCAGGTAGCAGTAATAGCTATTTTTCCTCAAAGAATTCCATGATACTTTCCGTTGGCTTTAATCTTGACCCTCAAAGAATAGATTTTACCATCTGCATGATAATCGAGTTTGGGAAATAAGCTTCTAAAGGAACAGTAGATGCATCATCTGTCCATGTGGAATTATTAAACTGGAACAGCTACATGGTATTTTGTCAGTTGTCTCCCATCTTCAATTTGAAACATGGACAGCTCAGTTTCTCCATTTACAGCTCTGAATATACTTGAGAAACTAATAAACAGAAATGACAGATACAGAGGGATTACAGGATATCAAGCAGTATTTTCCAAATGGGGTAACAACTGCCATGAAAAAACATTCTATTGTAATAATGAAAGTTATCCTTTTACATCTTCTCCCTGCTGCTCTGGAATCACCAAAGAGATCAGAATTTCTCCTGCAGCAAAATACTTGGCAAACCTGCTGTGGGATGTTTGCCAGTGGTTACCACCCTGAATAACTAACATAAGGCCCTCACCATTACACTGGGAAATATTGGATAAAACACTCTCTGCTTCTTAGGCTGACATGAATCTTTTTCTTCTCTGAAACCTCTCTTTTATTGCATCCCTGTTGAAACTAGTGAGATATTAGTGATTCTGGGGGCATCTCACCAGGCTCTGGGACAGCGATGAAAGCCATTGGAATCACTGTCTGTATTCCTTCAAAATATGATTTCCTCTGAGGTGTGTGCAAAAATTAGAGAACAGATTTGATGGCTGTGCAGAACGGTTCCTTCCAAAGCTTCCACGGGATCTGGGAAAACTGCCTCTCTGCATGAGGAAGCCTTGCTGAAAACAAGTGAATACTGAGGCCAGGGCTACCTGATCTGAGTTGCTGCGAGTCCAAGAATCTCAGTGCAAAAGGTTGTAGCAAAAGCCCCGTGGCAAGTGTGCAAAAATGAACAACATCTTAGCAGTGAATTGTATTTGGAGGAGGTACTCTAAATTTACACTAGAAAGTTTTCCCTTGCAGGACACTTTAATCTTTGCTGGGTCTTGCTATACTTAGAATCTCAGGACAAGAATACTGTTTTTTCTTCTTGAATTTGATTTCAATCTAGACAATCATTATTTGAAGGGAATCTTCAGGCATAACTGTAAGTACTTGCTTAGCAACCTTGTATTAATGGCCTTTCTGAACAAAGGTGACCCTGAGTACAAGTATTTTTCTTTTTTCATTGTCTCTGGTTGTAAGACTCAGCTAGGGATGAAATTTAACACAGTTTGCATAGAACTGCATAAGTGAATGTCTTGGTTTGAAAGACAGGTGCCTGCTAAGAGAGGTTGAACCCTCCCTTAGAGTAGAAAATGTGACCTTCCTTCCCTCCAAATTACTAGAACTTCGAAATCACGGGCTCTCAGGCAAAGGTATGGGGAAAAAGGAATAGCAGTTTTTACTGATATATATATATATAGCAGAGTAAACAAGCAATAACAAGGATAACAACAAACAAACAAAACCAGAAACCAGTAGCAGGTGTCCTTTGGGCTGCCACGCACTTTCCTGTGTGGTGTAATCGCGGTTGCAAGCAGCAGGGGCGCTGTGGAGCTCCGGCCGGGCAGGGCAGGTGCGGTGCCTCCCGAGCAGCAGCAGGGGCGCTGTGGAGCTCCGGCCGGGCAGGGCAGGTGCGGTGCC
>VZRO01007709.1:0-66767 GCA_013397915.1 Daphoenositta chrysoptera | reverse complement strand
CCCCCCGCCCATCGAGCCTCGTCCTCACCACGCCCAGCCATAGTCTTTGTCATTTTTACAACAAGCTTAATAGCTCTGAGCACCCAGCCATTTGTCTCTTAGTAACAGGGATGGAGGAAAAATTCCAATGCCCTCAACCCCCAACAGTGAATTACAGGGACACTGCACAGTATATAAAAATAAATTAAATGTAACAAGGGCAAGTTCTGGATTCTGCACTGGGATGGGGCAGCTCTGGATGTGTGTAGAGGCTGGGAAATGAGATGATGGAGAGTAGTGCTGTGGAAAGGGAACCGGGGATCCTGGTCCATGGCAAGTTGAACGTGACTTAATGTGCCCTGGCAGCCAGGAGGGTCAAGCGTGTCCTGGGGGGCATCAGGCACAGCATCGCCAGCCAGGCAGGAGAGGGGATTGTCCCACTCTGCTGTTCTCTGGAATGGCCTCACCTCAAGTGCTGGGGGCAGGTCTGGGTGCCACAACGTAAAAAAAACATTGAGCCATTAGAGAGTGTCCAAAGAAGGGCCATGAGGATGGTGAAGGGTCTGGAGGAGAGGCCGTAATGAGGAGTGGCTGAGGTCACTTGGTTTGTTAACCCTGGAGGAGACTGAGGGGAGACCTCATTTTGGTCATCAACATCCCTCATGAGGGGAAGAGGAGGGGCAGGTACCAATCTCCTCTCTTTGGTGACCAGTGACAGAACCCACAGGAATGGCCTGAAGTTGTTCCAGGGGCTATTTAGGTTGGACCCGTGATAAGGTTATCAGGAACTTTCCTGTTTTGGTAAAACTTCTTCATATCATGTCTTCAGAGGCAGCTATCCTGGAGGAGAAAATTCACTTCCTGATCAATTCTCTGTGACTTGTTTTTGTTGCTGCCCTTAAATTAATCTTTTCAGGGCTACATATAACAAATTGGAGAATTGCTAATATTATACTTGGGGCCAATATATTAATTTCTGTTTTGTGATTTCAGTATCTCTCTTCCCCCTCAAACAGCGCCAGTGTAAAGTTGAAGCTGTCTCTATCATTCAGCTTTGTTTAATGCATTCCTGAAAAAAAGCTTTTAGAGCACAGTATCAGTGCATCTATCGTGGCTCCTCAGACACCTCTTATCCATCAGTTTTAGCAGTATGGCACAGGATCTGTGTTATAATGCATGTAATAAACAGAGGTAAGTTTCAGCTCTGCTACAAAAATATTATTTTATTAAGCAATATCCATAGATTTTTAATGTGTTACAGACCTAAAAATGTTAAATTCAAATACAAAAAAGGGATCTGCTTTTTTTTTTTGAGGGAAAATTATTACTTGGCTCTGAATATCAGATAAGAATAATTTCTGGTGCATGACTTTTTGAAGGTTTTGTATTGCAGAAAAGCTTGCAATCCTCAACATCCTCTTCATTCTCTGCAAACATTTAGAACAGCTATTTTCTCCTTCAGATGACAATTTTCATTTCAAGCAGGCTACAAGAGGTCATTTAGCTAATTTATGTGGAGATGAGGGAGGGTTGGTGGCACAGCCTTGAGAAATCAGGGAGATATGCAGCAAATAAGACTGCAAAAATAGTTGATGAAGTGCCATTGCTGTCAGCATTTGCAACTGTAGATTAAGGTGTTCAAATCCTAATTTAGCCTTGTGCTTGAGGCACACTATTAACCTCCTGACAGCTAGTAAAGTGCATGCACTGTGGATCACCTGATAAGTTTTTTTTTTTTTCTTCCAAATGTTGACTGTTTAAGTGCTGCAGAAGTGTTAAAACTCTCTGGCCACAGGCTCCTGTTCTAATTTTAACTAGAGCGATTATATGGAGATATGGAGCTGATGCTATTGAAAGGGACAGCACGTTGTCTCTGAAATACAGACAACGTTCCCAGCTATTGTCACACACATCAACAGCCTGGCTTCTTCTCTCCAAGCTGTGTGTTTTAGCAAATTCCAGAATAATAAAAATTCAGACCATGTTATCTTCTATGAGTAATTCTCCAGCTTATGCAATGGTTTTCCAGGAACTGTACCCTGCCAATGCCAACAATTGGCACAGATTTTGTTCCAAATCTTACCCTGTTTTTAAGCAGATTTTAGCTATCGCAGTAGATTATGTTGTGTGGGCTATTTGTTTTTCTGTGACAGTTATGTGTTAAATTTGATATTTGAAAGATAGCTCCTGTTACAAACCCTACATGCATTCATCTTGATATAGGGTGAATAAGAACAGAATAATTTTCTCATGCTGTGCATCAGTCACACAGATTCCCTGAAATGTTTTAGGTATGTCCAAATCCAGCCAATAAATTGCTTTCATAGAAGTTAGCCGAAATCCTCAGATTTGATGGGCAGTCAATGTGAGATCCCAAAATCTGGTACAGTAAGGCACAGTGGAGAAATAGCAGCTCTGGGCTGTTCTGCACCCAGGTGATTTTAGCAGCACCTTCCCTCCTCTTCAGCTTGTTGCAAGCTGATCCCAGAGCAGGTGTGTGGTTTAAAACGGCTAGAAAAACACTTCCAGTGGGATTTGCTATATGAACAGGTTAGCTTTAACTGTTTCTGGATTTTCTTCTTTTCCTCTCTACGATGCAGAGGTTTTCATAATACTTTGATCCTGTCAGTATTTCTCTTGGTGGGAAGTAAATTTTGTCTTGTTTTCATTGCTCTGTCTTGAACTTGCTGAAGTTTTTAGCAGCCTCCTGCTGTGGAAGAGGTTTTTTGCTGAGGTGCAAACCGGTACAGATCTGTTAAGTGTACCATTGCTTCCTGCTCTTCTGCGAGCCCTTTTCCCTGTGCTACAGCACAGGTAATGTGCTGCAAGTAGGTAGCGGGTAAATGTCTGCAAGTGCATAAAACTTATCACTTCCATGAGGCTTCCATTTTTTATTTGGGAACTTGCTTTCTCTATAAGAAAACAGGCTAACTGGTGTATGCCTTGGATTCCCTGTTCCTTGGTATTTGAGTAGTGACTAGTGAGTTCCAGGGGCGTGAATGAAAATCAAAGTATCCATGTTGGTGAATTTTTTTTCAGCTTGTGAATTGTGTTCAGGATGGATGCAGTTGCTAAAGGCTTGCTCTAGAGTTGGAGGTCCATGAGGGAGTTAAATCACTGCCCTCATGGAATGAGTCATCTCCTAACTGGGTGAATCACCCAAAAGCAGTGAGTGTTTGAGTCATCCCTCAACGGGCTACTGACTACTGTACCATGAGGAGATGGTCCCTGCCAGAATACCAGCGCTACAGTGCACAGGCTGAACCTCTTAGATGTGTTTTGCAAAGGACACTGGGAGCCTGGATATTTTCCATGAGAAAGAAGTATAGTTACATGTCAGTTCTTGGAACGGGGTGTGTAAATACATGGAAAAAGGAGAAAAATCTTCCACAGGTTCCACTCTTGGAGAATGACTCAGGAGCTGCTAGCATAATGGAATGACTCTTCCATGACAGGGAACAGTAAGAAATGGCGTTATCACTGGCTTTCCAATATATTTTCTTTACCATGATCTTCTCCTTCAGACATCTGGGCTGTTAAGAATGCTTGAGAAAAGACTGGCAGTCTCTGAGTACGCTTTGGCTCATTCTCAAGCCATGCTATTCACAGTGCCATTATCCTGAGCTGTGCTAGAGTTATGCCTTACTTTGCAGTCATATATTATTTCTGGTGATCTCTGCACAGAGGTGGCAGCAAGGCAAGAGGATCACACATAGATGTAGAGATGTTTCTTCTAGTCCTTTGCAAGACTACGGTGGCCTAATGAAGGACGAAGTTAGTATTCTAATATTATATGTTTGTGTCTGTACCTTCTGCAGTGGAAAGGTTTTGTGCTCTTAAGAAATGTGAAGATAGAGAGCGGGAAAATACATCTATTTGAGTGTTCCTTGATATTGAACCATCATTGAAAGGCCATTTGAATGAACATGCAAATAAATGGCATTGCCAGTGCATGATCCAGAGTCTGAAAGAGTGCTAGTCTTTTTCCATTACAGTGACTTTTGGTTTGAGATGGAGATCAGAAAGCTCCAAATTCCTGTACTAACTTTACAGATTGTAACAGACAGCTTGTAATGGTTGGGCACAAGGGGTTAGAGTGAACGGGGTAACACCAGGCTGGTGGCCGGTCACTAGTGGGGTTCTGCAGGGCTCCATCCTCATCCCAGTTCTCTTCAACACCTTCATTAATAACTTGGATGCAGTCCCACAGACAGGGAGCTGGGGGTCCTGGTCCATGGCAAGTTGAATGTGAGTCAGCAGTGCCCTGGCAGCCAGGTGGATCAAGTGTGTCCTGGGGAGCATCAGGCACAGCATTGCCAGCCAGGCAAGGGAGGGGATTGTCCCGTCCTGCTCTGCACTGGGTCGGCCTCACCTCAAGTGCTGGGGGCAGGTCTGGGTGCCACAATATAAAAAAGGCATTAAGCTATTAGTGAGTATCCAAAGGAGGGCCATGAGGATGGTGAAGGGTCTGGAGAAGAAGCCTCATGGGTACTAAAATGTATTATTTCAGCAACTGTATATGCATAAACAACTCAATATTCTCAGTTCCACCTGTGGCCAGCATTTCTTACTAAAACTTCCTGCACAGTGCTTTTCAGGATGTCAACTTCTGCTTAGAAGTAACAGACATGACTGTGAGTTTCTGCAAGCCCTTGTTCAGGAGAGTTCCACTGTTGCGGTGCCATTCCACCCTGCACATTCCAACTTTGAAAACAAAACTGTACAAGAACAGTTTGAGTGAATCATGACCATGGCTCAGATTGTAGACTAGAAGGAAGATTTCTGTCAGTATTTCCCAATGGATCCTTTCTAAGAAAAAAAAATTCCCAATTTTCTAGAATGCTGTTCCCGTTCTATTTTTTTTTTTTTTTTTTTTTTAATATTCAGTGACTTTATTATGCTTCTAGCTGCTCTGTTACATGGTTTTCTGTTCTGCTTTTATGGCACACCATTAGAGGTGTTTACTGAGGAGGTGGTATTAGGAATTCTTCAGGCTGTGGTGTCAGGTAACAGTTACTATAGAGGTTTTGAACCACAGTCCAGCATGTTGTTTCTGACCATGTATGCAAACAGAATCTTATATTACAATTAGTTAGGTATAAGGAGAATATTGCTAAGCTTTTGTATGGCAGGGTTTGTTAGTTTTCACTTTAGTGATCCTCTCATAAATCCGTAAGGTTAATGTGGATGCTCTTGGTTCCCATTAACTTATCAATGCATCGGTGTCAACCTAAGAAAAGCCTCTCCAGCCTGTTTCTGACACCACTGTGTAGTGCTGCCTCTCTCAAGCCCTGCATTAAGAGGCAGAGCAGAAAGGTGCTTTTTTAATAAAGATTTTGTCCAACCTACATGGTACAAAATACTGCTGTCTTCATACATGCTGATATACGTGAATGCCAGTTATGCGTCTATGTATTTATAAGCAGCAGACCTGAAGCATCTCAAAGACAAAAGCCATTTCCATGCCACTTTACAACATATGCTTGTATCCTTTCCTTCACATATCACCACCTTAATGTTTGTTTTAGCATGCCTGAAAGTCCAAAACTACAAGTGTTTACTCTCTTTAAATGCCTTTCTAGCACTGTTTTACCTGTTTGAGCTGTTTATTAATTATTTGTTTGAACAACACTCCTGAGTCCTAGATAAGGCAAGGTCCTGCTGAGACAAGTACTGTGTAAATACGTAGTAAAAATCCCTGCTTTGAAGAGTTCCAATACAAACTGTATTCATTTGATCAACAATACATGATGGACTGCTGCACCAAGCCTGGTCCCCTCTGAAACTCTCAGGCTTCTAATTAATCCTCTATTTGATGCTTTAAATTGCAGAATGGAGGCTAAGACTGACAAGATGGCTGAGGTGGGAGGAAGGAGAGAAGTAAAGCGGAAATAAGAGAAACAAAAATGATGGAGTAGTTTTTATAACTGAGCAATGGCTAAACATTTGAAAAATGACCACAGATATGACAGGTACATAGTAATGAATTATATGGTGAATGAAAATAAGGGTGGGATGTTGCCTCTTCTAGCACTAGAGCTTCAAGGCATTGTAGATGGCTAGCAGATAAAAGTTAAGGGAGAGTTAAAGGTGATAATGTGTCATTCAACGGGTAGTTAAGCTGTTGATGTACTTGCCACAGGATACTGAACATGCAGAAAGCTTATATGGGCTCAAAGTGTGACTGGACAAATTAGTGCAATATGAAGACATTGCAGGAGATTAAACAGAGATGTTTCCTCTGGCACAAGATTGGGAAGCAAATTTCCAGTGGGCCAGGAAGTGACAACCTTGCTCTTCAGTTTTAACCCCTTATGTTTGCAGATATCCATGTCTGGCCACTGTCTGTCATGGAACATTAGTCCTTGCTGTGATATGGCATATCTTAGTATTATCGTCCTGTGATTTTTTATTTGTCATCATCTTTTTGGGAAAGTCTGGTATGCTAATGTAATGGTAGACACTAGACTTTATTACTGTTAGATTTGCCAAATTTTTTTGCTTTGTGAACAAACACTGGCCCTTTATTGCCCTTTCCTCAACATGCAGTTGGTCATTTCTGTAAATGAGCCATTGGTCTTGGGCAGCTTGTCATGGCCAAACTCTTAAAGTAAATGGCCATGTCCCTGCTGTGCCAATCATTTGGACCTGATCCCTCAAACTATTTCCAAATGCTATCTCCTGTTGACATTCCTAATGTCTAGTGGTCCAGGGAGATGCTGTTTCTCCTACACTGAATTCAAAATAACTACTTCAAAGGTCTAGAAAGTCCTATAACAAGGCTGGAAACAAACAAATGAAGCTAAAAAGAGGCTGAAAACAGATGTAGAAATAAATTCTAGTTGTGCATAAACATGCAGGTAACTTTGGCAATGGATGGTTTATAGTGGTAGATGCATCAAAGGCATGAAAGGCCAAAATAAAGGAAGCTTGCATGGATGCAAGATGGATTCATGGCCTGTCTCTTTTGGACCCACTGAGATAAAATAAAGGAGTGCATGCAGACTTCATTCCCAGGCCAAGAAGCGAGATATTTGGATGCCTCTGTTAAAGGAGAGGCTATCTCAGTTGACACAGCAGCCCTGTGAATTCTTCTTACTGCTGTGCTCCTCTTTTATGGATCTGCCATGCTTGCCGCTGGTTTCTAAATTCCATGTATTTTTGACAAGTTATCACCATTTTTGCACAAGGTGCAGATTAGGAGGTATACATAGAAATCAGATACTAATCTAGAGAAAGATGGAGGAATATAACTAATACCAATGCTTTTCACGAAAGCAGTATCTGTACTGTGCACTGAAGAATATTCTGCATACTGAATACCTTTTCTTCTTTGAGACCCAATGGGTAACTTTGATTAGCAACAGTACCTGCAGAGACAGTAAAATCATCACAGCTGTCAGTTAAGCCTACGTTAATGTGTCTTGAAAGAGTGATTAATGGGTTTTGACAATATCATTGCATTTCCTATTTAATCAGATTATGCATTTGTTAGGAATGATGCACTCTTAACATCTGCAGTCAGAGCCCCTGATCTTCATCCATATCATCATTTTGGCAGGAACATGAAGCATGGTCTATGGTGGACCTTTGACAAGTTAAAGGTATATGCTGTGTAGTGTGCTTTTAAAATCGTCTGTGTTCACCTGCATTGCTCCTATATGTCTGTGTGTATGCCCATAGGCTCCTTTCCTGGTGGAAATCCCAGTATGGCAAAGCAGAGAGGCTGAAGACAAAGTAAACAGAGTATTTTACTAAAGGGGAGGGGTGATGCAATATAGTGTTAGCACACATATATCAGTATATGTGTGCCTAATGCTTGCTTCCCAGCTCTGCTACGTGCTTCCTGTGGGACTCTTCTCAAGCTGGCCGCAGTCCAGCCATAAGGGTTTGCCCTAATTTTCTCTGGGCCTCATGTTCATCTCTAATTTGGTTGGTAGTACTTTTTGATATTGTGGGGCTGTGGAAGGATGGGGATAACATCAGAGACTACAGTAGTGGAGGTTTATCTGGCCTACAGAAATATAAAGGGTCATGATTTGAAGATGATCATATATCTATTTGAGAAGCTCTTAAAATACATGGGAGTCCCTGCCTGGAAATACATGGAACAAACAGACGTATTTCAGCTGAAGGCTGTCCCAACACTTATCTTTATTATCTTTTAAAATAATTCTGCCTTGAATTCTTTCTGAAACAAAACAAGCTGCCTTGGCTATCAAAACACTCCTCAAGTGGAGAACCTGAGCATAGTATCACAAATACATATGGTCCAAGAATTAAAAAAAAATCCATATAGACTGTCTTTCTTACAGCATGAATGACCTCCACAAACGCTGTCAGAAATTTATTTCTGGGGTGTCCTGCTATGCTGTGCAGTGACTGTGTATAAGGTAGTCCTTTTTGGCCAGAAGCAGGCAGGGAAAGGTAGTGGAACTGAATGTGGGATGCACAGAGGAGTGCTGTCGTGGATTGGAGCTTACTTGATTGACAGGTTCTCGATCCAAATGTGTTTTTTCGATTTTGCATATTTAAACCTGCCGGAAGTGCGGGAACTTCCTTTTTGGATCCAGCTCTCTGGCGAGAAGAGGGGGAAAATGGCTCCGGCTCAGAGAGGGCCCGAGCCTTCTCTCACCGGCACCAGGGCACAAGTCCGTGGAATGCTGCGGGAGACTCCCCCTCAAAGCCGTGGGCAGCTGAAGAACTCCCGTGAGCTGCACAGCTGAGACCGCCAGAGCAGCTTCCAGGACCTGGGAGGGGCTTCCCTTCTCCCACTCCATGTGGCCCTGCACAGACCTGCCGGGAGCCGATTTCCAGTTTTCTCAGACTAAAGAAAACATCAAATAGCTGGCAGCATAAAAGGAAAAGGGCTTTTCCTCAAACGAATAGCCCGACGAGAGGAAGCTGTTCAACATGGCATTAAGGTCAGAAAGAGAAATGGCACGGGATGAAGTGAAAGATGGCGGCGGAGAAAAGAGGGTGGAGTCGCACGCAGCACGAAGCTTGAATTTCCTTTCTGCAGACCATGGTAAAAACTGTAATACCATAAACTGTTCTTATCTCTTTAATCCATTTAAAAGACATGAGGAGATTGAGAATTCTGTGGACAGCCTGTGGAAAAAAAAAGGTGATCCACACCAGGTCACCAAAAGAGCCATGTGCTAGTTTGAAACCGTCATCCCAGGACAAGAGAGTTTTAAAGATTTTTGTGAAGAAGAGAGTTCTGAATTTCAGGCTGGAATTTGCTTATCCTTAAAATGAGAACACCCCATGTTTGGCCCATGACTGCAGTATGAAAAGACTGAGATCTGAATGGGAGAGATTAGTATGTTTTCATTGCAATAGACTGTTTCCGGGCGGGCAGAACTGTTGCAGGTAACAGTTTGGAAACCATGCTGGAGCAGAGAGGAGACCTTTTTTTTTCACTGGGTTTGGAGAGACTTTTTAAGAACTCTGATACTGACCAGAAATTCTGTCTTTGTTATCCTTTGTGCGAGCTGGGTGCTGGAAAAGGTGGGGAATGGGGGGGATGGGAGGGGGGGAAGTGCTGGAAGGAGGGAGTGCTGGAAAAGAGGGGAATGTATTTTTGCTTTACTTTCTTAGTGTTACTTTTTCTTTTAATCCTAGTAGTAATAAACTTTCTTTATATTCTTTAAAGTTTTTGAGCCTGCTTTGCATTTCTCCTAATTCATATCTCACAGAAGCAAATACGTGAACTAAACCACTACACTAAATAGGTGTTTCTGCCTGGTTTTTGAACTGAACCCGCTACAAGTGCTCACAATAGTTTTGGTTTCCCTAGGCACCCAGCAGGAGCAGTGACTGAGCAGCCCACCTGGCAGCAAGCTGGGGGATGTAGCAGGGGATAAGCTGTGCTCTGGAGTGAAATAAGGTACTGGCACTCACACAGTGGGGAGCAGTCATGATTCTGACCAGCCTCATTGTCTCATCTTTGCAGATATATCTCAGGGCTTAAAAGTAGGCTATGAAGGTACACTCCAGGGGGAGTGTGAGCAGGAGCCAAGTGTGAGTCTTCCGTGTCAGTCAGCCTCTGTCTGCCTAGGTTTGTTGGACTGTCACCATTGTCACATGAATGATACTCCTCTGCTAATCTGCAGAGCATACACCCCTCACCCCAGAGAATGTGGGAGCAGGGCTTGCAAGGGAGCTGCAGCTTTCATGGAGAAAGATTATTTCTAGCTTCACCTCACTCATTTCTTCTGCCTTTCGGGGACTTCATGGTATGAAGGGTCTTAAGCAATCTCGCACTTCCCTTTGGAAGATGAGGTTCCTGCTTTGACAGACTCAGAATAAATAATTTTCCATTTAAACACCAGCTGTCAGCCCAGACTGGCTGCATAACCATCTACATCTGCAGGGCAATTTTCTTTTCAGAAAAACAAGTAGTCTTATTTGCTCTGTGAATCTCTAAAATGGAAGATTGTTGGTTTTTAAATAAACAATAAGTAGTTAAAAGATATTCTGGTCAACAAATACAAAATAACAGCCTATAATTCCCTTGTCATGACTATTGTAAAAGGCAATATTTTACTAGACAGGCTTATACCTTCTCTTGGTATATATTTGCCTTCAGATGTGTCAAAAGGTGTCCAAATGTCCATGATCAGATGCACGGAGATGCTTTGAGGAATAATTATACACTGGTACAACAAAAAGATAGCAGTGATTCATAATTTTGTTACATAAATCATCAGTCTCATTACTAGGGGAGGGGATTAGAATCACTTGTTCAACAATGTTGTCTCCAAAATGGTGTTAAGGCTTTACTCCATGTTTCCATTGTTTTTGTTGTATTCTGGTTATGCAGCAAGTTTCAAACCCTGATGTAGGAGATCCTGTTTTCATCTGATGTGGAAAATCTGCCTGTTCGAGTGAACTACTAGTTCAAACTGAAAAGACACAAAACAAAGGCACTGCAAAAGAAAGCAGGATGAGGCACGAGGTTGAGAGAAACCATCCCTGTTCAGGAAAGCATGTGAAAGCCCGTGTCCATGCTCCTAAGCAAGGAGCAATGCAAGCACTAACAGGAATGGTTTCCTAACTCAAGGCACCTCTCTGATAGTTTCACTTGAGGGAGGGGTGGGGGAGTTGTAAATTTTGGGGAGGATGGACTGTTTCCATTTTTGAGGAGTATGTTTTCTTGGGTATGCTGAATAAACTGGGGAAAATCTTGAGAACAGAGCTCGACTGCATTTGTCTCTAACTATGGCATTGTTCTAAAGACACCAGGTAAATGTTGGCTTAGTGAATACTGTTGGCTAGGAAACCATTCCTCTTTCCTCAGCATCCTGTTTGCCAACAGGGAAACCTGTCTGTGTGAGCTAGCCTGAATTTTGACAGTTGAGTTCTGGGACTTAGTGTGGAACTGTGCCTGGAGGGCTTTCAGTATGTCCCTTACAAGCTGTTAGAATGAGGTCTGCAGTTGGATTTCTTTTCCTTGAGCTCCACATTTTACTGTTGAAGAATTTTTAAGTGCTCCCAACTTTTAAAAGGGGTGGGAAAAAGCATAGCCACAAAGGGTTGCTGAACTTGAAAGCTTGAGAGCCAGTGTAAAAACTGGAGCAGGGCGTTGTTAGTTGTCCTTCATCCCTTAACCTCTGGACTGAGTTTGCCATGGTGCACCACTAAAAGCAAGTCTCGTGCCTTAAACACAAAGACCTTTCTGCTTGCCTGCCCTATACTCACCCAACACCTCAGCGAATAAATCAGCTCCAGGTTTTCCAAAGCCTCTAGAAATTGAAGTTTCCACATCAGTTGTTAAGTCTACCAAATTGGGACTTGGTGGGTAGATGTTTGACTGAAACTCAGTGTACGGGTGTATGAATATGTGCCTATGGGAGCTAGATGGTCACAGCCTATTTCTCAAGCCTGGTGCAAAAGCTTGTACCTGCAGGTGCATGTTTATGCCTACTGTGAAACGAGCATTTGTCAAGCACCAGGCTCTGGCAGTGCTGGTGCTGCTTTGAATACAGCTGAGACCAACTGTAGGCTGTGGTCTGCATTGTTGTGCAGAGTTTTGTGTTTAAGCATCTTGCCTGTGTTTTCCTTGTTGGCCTGCCTCCTTCAGGATTCAGCCTAACATTGCAAGCAGCTTTAAATACTGCAAGATAAACACTGTTTGAAGAGCAGCACCTTGCTTGACAAAGAAAAGTTTTGCTGTGCTGCTTAGATCCAGTCACCAAGCTCAAATCTAACTTTATTTCAAAATAGCTCTAGTCTAAGACCTTGAGTGGGTAATGTACAGTGCTGGCATGAAGATGGTTGTAATAACACCCCTTAGATGTTATTATCTCTTAGAAAGAGCAGTAGACTCCCTCTTACACTGGGAAGCAACTCCTGTCACGTCTGTTAGAACAGAGCAGTGCCTTTCTTCCTGCAACATCCTGCAGTGCTGTTGCAGTGAACTACTTGAAAGAAATTTATCTTATTTTTCCCCTTTTTGAGTTCTGTAAGTCCCAAAAGTTCCATATTATGTCAAAAGTTAAAAAATGGACCAGTGAAAAGAACAGAAGTAACTCCCCAATGAAACCAAGTGTTTGCTCTGGAGCAATATGGTATCAAGGTTGTAGCACTACTGACTTGAGTATGTGGAGTCGCCTTCTCTGGAGACAATAAAATGTTGTCTGGACACAATCCTGAGCAACATGCTCTAGGGGGTCCTGCATCATTAAAGAGCTTGGGCTAGATGACCTCCCGTGGTCCCTACCAACCTTAACCATTCTGTGATTAGGGGCTCTGCACAACTGCTTATTTAAGAAAATGATATTATCTGTATGTATTTAATTTCAGTGGTATTTAGAGCTGCCTCACTCAGGCTTTTCAGAAAATTGCAGCCAGTATCTGAGATGTGATGCTGCTCCCTTGCATGTCATTTCTGTGTCCACAGGGAATTCTCCATCCCTTGGGATTTAGATCATCCTTAGAGAACTAGACCTGCAATTCAAAATTTGTGCTTCCTGTGTATAGCCAAATGCATTAAACTCATCTGCCATTTCTTTGGCTGTATTTTCTGGGCTTTCCAATTTTTCATTTAGCAGTGTAGCAGCCATACTTGAAACTTATACTGATATTTAGTAATTAAGATGCCTAAGCTGTCCTATAGTCCTGCAAAGTCCATCAACTACTGTTCACTTAAAGATAGGTTTTTCGCAAAGCACTGGTTTTAGGAAGATACAATTCTCAAGTTTGCTGCACTTTGGCATCTTTTGAATTGATTTATCTTCTCTGAACATTACATATATATGTGTGTGTATCGGCGTGCAGCGTCTGGGGGCTCAGCCCTTGACTCGTTAAGGGTAGCGTCCCCCGGGTGTCCTGCCGATATGATAACGGGGACTGCCGAGACCCGAGCCTCCTGCCAGGCAATAGCAGAGAGGAAGGCACCTCAGGGAAGGCTGGTGGAGGCACGCCGGAGGAGGAAAGGCAGAAGAAAGAGGCAGGGATCCAATGTAGCTCTCAGGAGGTTTAATGGGGGTCAGAGCCAGGGACCAAATCCGAAGAACAAGGGGTGAACACAAGCTTATAAAGGGGGGAGGTGACAAGGGGAGTACTCGAAAATTAACCAATGGGGCAGATAACCGGGAGAGGTCCGGGGGTGACAATCAAAACGGGGACCAATAATCGGGGGGTAGCAACAACACAAACCTATTAGGGACGGAAGAGAGGGGAATTTTCTGGAGCTAGGTGGCAATTGGGGAAGAATTGGCAGGTAAGATAGATGGGGCAGTGGCGGGAGACAAACCATTGCAGGGTGGGGGAAACCAGGAATGAACCATTAACGACAATTAAATAAATCAAGGTAATTAACACATAAATCACAACCCAACATGTGTGTATGTGTTTATATATATCATGGAACGTCTGTCATTTGCAAGGAGTACGGGGCTCTTGTGAAAACTGATGAACACACCAATATGCTTTATAAAAGCTGAAATTCATAATAACTACAGCAATGCAAAGTTATTTTCTTTTTCAAGGAAATTTTCCATAAAGTAAGAATTGTATTCCTTTTATTATGCAGCTACAGTACTTACCATGCTGGAAAACTTTGAAAAATAATATAGAATAGATTTGACCTCAGAGAGTAACATGATAAATTAGAGTTGCTTATAAGAATTCAAATTAGATTTGCAAATTGATTCGTTTGACTGAGCCAAGATGATCTTGTAGAGAAAGGGGAAAATGATGGTAGCAAGATAGACAAGACATTTGGCCATTAAATCCTACAGAATGTTCCTTTTATTTTCTCCTGGTTTTTCCCCTGTTTTTGTTTACTCATTAGCAAACATTTGTAAGCAAAGTCTTTCCACTGTTTAAACTAGAGACAGTTTTTTGGTTTTTTTAAAAAAGGACTTACTCTTTAGGGATTTTGTCTTTGCTCACTGAAACTCTTCAGGACACTGAATTGGGGTCCTGTGAAGTTTTTGTTTTCTAAAGGCTACAGAAGCTGCAAGCTATTTTTCTGGCAAAGTAGTAAGGGAGAGCAAAGGAGACAGCTAACTTGCAGGGATGAAACAGAGGGACTTAGGGGAAAAGCTTGGCATATTCATTGTGAGCGTCTGGTGTGAGACATCAGGGACAGGAATGTCCCTCAGAGAGCGGGCACTGTTGTGGGGTGAACACCTCCTGTGAAAAGGCATCCTCCAGAGGCCAGCCCCTCCCAAATCCTTCCCAGATGGAAAAGCAAAACTGGCTGACCTGGGTTCCTTCCGTCTAATCTTTTACCTAGGATGAGGGGGAAAAGCTGTCAGTGCTCAAAAAACAAACAGCAAAGGCAAGCTGTTGCTTAAACTGCCCATTTTGCTCCCAAGGGTCTGAATTTGTCTTCTGATTCTGACTAGTGGATTTGCTTTTCATTCACAGACATTTAATAAAGTAGAAGTATTGTAATAGGGTGAAAAGAAGGAATGGGAGTAAAAGATGAGGGCTGCTAATAGGCCTGAAAATGAATCAAGTACAGCACAAAGAACGACAACTGCAGCAGTTCCTCCTTCAGCAAGAGTTTTCCATCTCTAATTCAGCTTGATATTTTGAGAACCTATTTGGCAGTTGAAAGAGACTTCACCTGCTAACTTTTTAATTTAGAGAGGTTGAAGTGTGGTGGGAGGAGAAGCTTCTTCTAAATCACAAGTACAAATCACTTGGACAAAATGGTTTCTCTTCTTATAAATGTCTCATTTTCAAGGGTGGTTCCTAATTCCTTTAATAGATTGAGGCGGGGGAAGATTAGAGAATAAATTTAAGATTAGGTCAGGAGCACTGGTGCTGTCCTGGGAACAAGGAGTAATTGGATTTCAGTCTTTTAAGATTGATCTTGTGGGCTACAAATGCCTATGTGGTACCATAGGAAGGCAGGGTTTGCCCCCTGTGTCTCATTTCATGCCCCCTTCTTCCATCCCCTTCTGGTTTTGTGTGGATCTTTGTCGCTGGGTTGAGGCCAGAGCCACCTGCTTGCACACATTGTGTGTCCACCCTGTTTAATGTGTCCAGCATCCCCAGCCAAGTTGGTCGAGGCTCAGCTCTAGCTGTGTCTCCCTGCCAGGGCTTTGCAGCTGGAAGTACAGCCTGATTTGAAGTTGTCTGGATTTCAAGTTTAATCTGTTTTCAGCAATTGCTTGACACTGACGTCTGCTTCTTGCTCAATACACTTGGTTGGATTCTTGGTGTCTCGTTGAGCATCAGCTAAATGAAAAGTAATTGCTTGGGGAAATCCTTCACTTGATCTGTACCCACAGAAACTGTATGGTCCCTGCTTTGCCAGGCATTTGGCTCTTGGCTTAGTACAGCCATTTCTGCAAAACTCAGTGCGTCCACAATATGCTTTTAAAATGGAGAGGAGCAAGCATACACCCCTACACTTTCACAGCTATAAACCAAAATGCAAAGCATTGTCACAGCTGTTACTGGCTGGGGTGTGCCTTGTTCTTTTTCTGTGCTCAGCTCTCAGCAGTTATGGGGTTGCCACCTAGTCTAGCACCCGATTTTTCAGGCTACTTCTCTTTCACATTGAAGGATTTTAAAGCTATCTCAATGTGTTTTCAGTATGTGACCAGGTCAGTTACTACTTTCTGCTTTCATGGAGGAAGGCATAAAGAAATAAGATCTCTGATCTTACAAAAGTCAAGATCCCAGCTAAGTCTTCACTATCTGCAGTGGTATTCAGCACTTGATGCTTCAGGGGAAGGTGTAAGCATCGTGCAAGCGAGTTGTCTATAAAGAAAGTTTTTCTTCCATGTCTTAATAGCTGTTGACTTATCTTCTAAAATAACTTTATTTACCTAACCTATTTCCTAAACACTGATAGTGTTTTGTATCAAAACAAGCGCTGCTATTTTGAATGCTTCTATGGTATCTTCCACGGATGTCTCATGGTAGAGCTCTGCAGATTAGTAATGCAGAAAGTGTTTTATCAGTTCTCCATCTAGGATTTTCCCTTTTCACATGGGCCCCTAGTCTTACTCACAATTTGAACAATAAATCTCAGAGGAGCTGGTTTATAGTTATCCTCTCTGTAGCTGTTTTTAAAATATCACATTTTTTATATAGCTGAAATGCTCACAACAAACAACATTTCTTCTCTGGTGCATTTTCTTAAATTTTTTTTAATCAGATCTCTGTAGTTTTGTTGTAGGGGTTTTGTATGAGCACTTACTTTAGAATCACATATTTATATTTAAAAACTGTATAAAATAGTCAGAACTTTGGAAACTGCACTCAGTTTAGACTTCAGCTTCCAAAGAGAGAAGATAATCTTACATTTCAGAAGCCACACACTGCAGTAACTGCTCTATACTTGAGTCCCTATTTTAATTTACTCCAAATGGAAAATGCCTATGGTTCTAGCTTAGCACCTGCCATGGATGAAATTACTGGTATTATAGCTCATAATTCAGACTGCCAAAACTGAAGGGGCTAAAAAAGCAGGAATAAGTCTTTTAAGCACTTCATTATTAAGTAAAAGATGTTTCTATCTTTTGGGGACGTAAAGAAAACCTGAGTGCTACAGGTTGTAATGACCCATAATCCAGACTTGTAATTAAATTATGGGATTTCAGATGCAGTTGCAAAGAGTTCTGAACTTACATTTATTATCAGATTATTCTACCAGCATTATGCTGGTAGTAATCTATTAAAAGCTCCACTGTTGATCCAACACAGAAACACTTTAAACAGGAGTGCTCACCAACAGTGCTCTTTATCAGCTAACCTTGGCAGTATGGCAGTGTTTCCTCTGCTTGCTTGGTGTTCATATATTCATCAAAATCTGCTTCTAGGTGTCTGAAAGCCAAGAATACTCTTTGGAAGCTGCATTGCTGAAAAGCAGAATGGGTCATATGGGTTGTGTGTTACTTTTAATTCCATGCTCCCCATATTTCAGTGTGTAATGTCTACTCACCAGAAGAGCTTATTTAACATTGTGCTTTCACTAAATTAATCCTTTTTTCTGCTTTAGTGGACACTGATGTGGCTAGCAAAGAGAAAAGGAAACATGATCATTTTAGCCACTAGGCAGTATAGATAAGGAAACAAAACCAGTTTGTTTTTTTCTGTGCAATAAGACACTAATGCTGATGAGAATATTATGAAATAAGGTGCTGTGCTACAGAGCTGTACAAAAGAAGCTGGTGGCAGCTGTCAAGACTTGCAGGTGATGCTGTCCACACTTCAGTCCCATACACAGACTACAAATTTCTATGTATGTAGCCAAGGGATGTTCCTGTAACAGCTGCCTGTCAGTTAATAGACATGTTTAGGAGGATGGATAGATGCACATGGCAACACAAGGAAATGTATGTAAAGGCCAAAAAGCATTCCTCAATAAGAAGTCTTTGGGGCATAGTGTGGAGAGGTGAGTAGGAAACCCATGATGAGATTCCTACATTTGAAAATGACAGTCAACAGGATAAAAAAGGTCAGAGACTGAGTGTCTGTATTCCCAGAAGCTGAGAAAATAAACCCACAGCCTAACATACCCAAATTAGGGAGATTGAAAGTGGATTACAGTAAGGAGAGAAATACTCAGATTTCTCCATAAGAACCAGAAGGTATATGGGGTGGAGAGTCCTGGGCTTTTGAAAGATCTGACCCAAATAATGTCTGGGATCTGTGTATACGGAGGGAGACATGCTCAGAGGTAGGGTTGTCCTAACTGTAGCTGTGCTTTTCTCTTGCTGTCCAAAGCACAGAGCAATTGTTAGGAGCTTGGCAGTCAGTTCTGTGATGTGCTGGCAGTGTGTCCCCAGGGGGCTGAGGAGCAGGCTGAAGCAGTCACAAAACTGACTTTGGGAAAGACCTTCTTTAGCTCACTGAGCTTGTGTTAACAGCCACAAGTCACGGGCGAATGGGCTTTGCTTTCAAAAGAAACACTAGAAAGACCACTCCTCTAGAAGGGTCTTGGAAAAGATTCTGGTGCCCAGGTTTTGCCTAATCTCTGAAAACCTGAAACCCAACTATTATGCCATGTTAACATCTATAGCAGAGCTATTTCAGGCTGGTGATAGCTGGTCCAGGACAGGTCCCTACACACACTATTCAATAAAAATCTCTTCTGACACCTTGCATCATTCATTGAAAAGAATTGCAGTGAGTCCAGTCAGCCCTGTCCAAGGCACAGTGCACATAACAGACCAGTACAAAAAATGCATAGTGCTTTCAAACTCCTTTATTTTTGTAATGAGTTAATATTTCTGGTTGCCAGCACAAGTGAGATGCAGCTAATAGTTAATCTGCTGAGGGCATTGCAGGTACTCTAACAATCATACCCTTCCTATCAGGAGACAAAATGCCTAACTCTGCTTGGAGCACTTTCCATTGAAAAAACACACTTTAGGAGGAGTGCTGATTACACCCTCCCATGAAAAATCAAATCTACAGATAATGTGCTGTTTGTAACTTGCCAAGAACATTGCTCATAAGCAGTGTAGGAGAATCAATTCCCTCATTAGTAGAAATGAGTATACATTTTTTTATGAATGCTGAGGAATATTATGTTATATGAGTTTTTGAGAAAAAAGTCTTTTGATTGAGGAAGTGATTTGTATGTCTTGTCTGATAATGTCTTTTCAGTTCTAAGACACATTTTGCAATACATAAGGTTCCAAACATGTAGAAAAAAATGAAGTTGCTAACATACATGAAATTGCTGAAGTCAGGCTGATAATATTTTACTTGTAAATTTAGTATACTTCCACTAAGGAACCTGCATTAGTAATCCAAAGGTCGTGCAGTCATACTTTTTTTGAAGTGCTTCTTATTATAATATATGCACTTTTGAAGTGCTTATTCTGTGTATTCCTTCAATGCCGTTCACATTGCTGCTGAGCTGAGGTTAAAAAGATCAAATTGTAAGATCTTTAGTGGCTCGAATAGCAATTCAATCCTGTTTAATATGCCTGTTATAAAATGTTAGAGGGGAGTGACTATAATTAGTATTTAAAAATATCAATACATATCATGCCATCTTGAAAATTAGATAGCAACTTTGTGCAGATCTGGTAGTTATTATGTACTTAATAGCCAAGGAATTTTAAAATTGGCCCAAACCTGTTCTTTCTGAAGCAAGTGGTGAAACTCCAGTTTAGTCAAATAGAAGGACGATTAGATAATGATTGCTTGTAAAGTTCCAGCCATTAACATTCAACTTCAGTAGAAATTTTCCATATGTTCTACTTGCAAGACTAGGTGACTGTGTTAACTAATTAGAAGCACTATTCAAATATTTACTATCTGAACTTTCAAACAAATGAAAAGATTAATGAGATTCTACTGATTTTTTCAGAGTTGTTCTTTGCTGCGACACTGGCTGTGCGGCTAGCTATGTATTCACCAGTGCCGGGCACCCGCCCAGATGGGAGAGGAATGGCGGAGGCTGCTCGTGGGCGTGGAAGGGTCGGCGAAGTTCCAGTTCGGGTTCACCAGACCCACCAGTAGTATGGGAGCGCTGGAAGGCAGAACGAGGTGGAGGGGCTTCTCAAGGTAGAGGATTTATTGGGGTGCCAAGATCACGCAGAGAAGCCTTGAGGGGCCGTTACCCAGGTATTTTATCCTTTACGGAGTGGGAGGGGAGAATACAAAACACCCAATGGTGCAGGGACGTGGGGTTTGAATTCCAGCGGGCAAGGGGTACAGAACCAATCAGGAATACCGTGGGAGGAGAGAGATCTCTCCTGAGGGAGAAACCAACCACAGGGGAAAAAGGGGGGAGATGGCAGTGGCCAATTATGGGGGTGTGATATTGCTGGCTGTGGAAGCAGCCATAACGCACTGCAACAGTTCTTGTAGGAAAAAAATCTATACTTCACTAACAGAAACATAAACCTATTAGGCCAATGCTTATTAAAATCTCAATACCTGTCCTTAAAAATGCTGAGTAGCTATAAAGAACCACCCCTCATGCTTGAATATCTGAATACTTGTTTAAGGAACCTCAGGGAGTTAAGTATTAAGGGATCCTGTGTTTTTACATTAAATCTTCAGTAAGTCCAAACTAGCTCCTGAATCTATGGTTAGCAGGCCTGGTGTTGATTGATATAAATCTTTCTGGTCCTTACCCTTGTCCATGCTCAGAGCAGGAAATAGGGTCTCGGTCCCAGGCTGTGGCCAGTGCTCTAGAGTTGATGTTTGTGAGGTGGTCTCGCCAGTCCTGGCTTCAGCAGGGGCTCCTCAGTCTCTCTGCATCACTCACCCTACGCAGCTGAGCAAGTACCCGCAGGTACAGTACCAAGGTGCTGGGCTGCAGACAGTCTGAAAATAAACAAACCAAAAAAAACCAGAACACCACAAACTGAACAAATTGAAGGGTCTGGTGAACTTGAAGCTCACCTACAATGTGTAATATTGAAATATCATTTGTTCTCCAACCTAATGCATATGGTATTTGTTGAAATTGATTGTAAATGACATTTTCCCTGAGTGGCAAAAGCACAGAAAGCAGCCAGATGGTTAGCAGAAATACACAGTGTATTAACAGACCATGACAATTTGGTCCCAGAGCTTTTCTTGCTGGCAAATGAATAAACTTTTTCAAACTGAGCATCTTGATCTTAAGGGTCTTCTCCAACCTAAATGATTCTATGATCTAAGTGCACTGGAAAAATGCAAGTTCTTTAGAAGTAATAGTACAATTATTGTTTTTAGATGACTTTTCCCCTCCACCTCTCCTGAGTACTACTACCTGTAATAGAATAAGTGGAAAAATATGTAACAATTTAAGTTACTAAATTATAATATATTAGACTAAAGTTCCTTCTTTCCTTTTGAGAGACCTGGATTGTGTCTGCATACTAAACCATGCTTTTTATAATCTCAAAGTGAAATCATATGTACTAGGAAATTTTTTAAATTAACTGAGGCCAGAAGGCACAATAATTGTCATTTAATCTAACATTAATTTTTTCTCTGGGCTAAGTAATCCACACTTTCCCTAGGATGAGGCATGCTGGCCACTAGCATAATAAAAAAGCTCTTTTTGCAAAATGCCTAATTTGACTCCTTTGAAAACTATTCTTGGGGTGGAGATATCTTCTGCATGTCTGAGTGGCTCTATCATGATATAAAGCAGGTGAATATCTGGCCTAAGTTGTGAGAAGGCACCAATTCACAAGCTCTGGATCTGGCTTGCAGCTTTAAACATTTTCATGACACCCTGGGAGGGAGAAAAGATATCATGAGCATTAGCAGTAGACCTCACTGCCATGCCAAATCAATGGGGGTTTTGCTAAATAACCCAGTAAATCATTAACGTGCTGCTGTTAAAAAAATCCTCAATAGTAAGATGAGTCCCATTGTGAGAAGATGCTTCAAAGAAGTAATTTGGAATGGTTCATTGCAGAGACTTAAATTGATGCCTTTTAACTTTGCGATGCAGGCAAAAAGAAATTAGGGTTTAGAAAATATAATTATTTAATTTAATTTAATTATTTAGAAAAAAAAAATAACAAGAATCTTTAAATGATTCAGTCAACTCAGACACCTGCTACGAGTCTTACAAAAAGAAAGAGTGAGTAATGAGAGAACTGTTGTGGAAATCTTGGTATTTTATAGATGAAAATAGCCAAATTCCACAGGAGATGACATTATTGATTAAGCGGACACTAAGCTTCAGGAAATTGGGTTTCAGTTCCAGTATCTGCTGCAGACTCCATGTGATGCTGCTATCACTTCACTCTTGTGCTAAGTTTATCATTTAATCTACAAACCCTGACTGAAACTGGAGCCACATCATGCTACACACAACACAAATACCCTGGAAAAGAGCCTCTTCCTCCAAGACCTTCCTGTGCAATTAAGCCATGAAAAGGATGAAAAGAATATAGGGTTGCACAAAGCTGCACTGCAGCGGTATTGGATCCTGAAGCAGCAGTCTCCTGGTGCCCAACTCAAGGCCATTCTGTTAGATCGTAGCAAAACCAAGATTTGACCTAGGTTTGCTCAGACAAATAGACCACATATCTTCCTTTTCTACTGCAGTGAAATCTTAGTTACAGGGGAATCATGAAAAGTAAACGGTGTCTTCAAATACCTTCCAAACAGAATTTTCCTGTGATCATAGGATAGGGTTTATCTTGATTTATTTGTTGCAATCCTTTAGGGAAAAAGTGAAATAGAAGGCCTTTGCTACATTTTCTGTAGCAGGCAGCACTGAAGGAGGATGATATCCTAAAAATGTTGTGGCTGTTAAACTCGTGCTTGACATATGTAGTAGAGTCAAACTTCAGTCACATCTGCATATACCATTACTTGGACTGACTTGCAAGTATTTGTCTATACTGTTCATTACTTGGAAGTGTCTTGGATATCTATCAGAATGCTGCAATCAGCCTCCAGATTTTTTTTTCTTTTGAATGCTTGGGTGCCAAACTCCTTTCAAGTATTTCAGTTTGTGGTGAAACTCTTCTTAATAGCTTCTGTTATACTAAAATCAGCCAGCAAGAATTACCCTCCCTGACATTGTCTTATACAGGCAGTGGAAAAGAGATCTAGCACTTGAATACAGCCAGCTATTACAGACTGGGACCAGTGTGCTGATGTGCCAAGGGTGTAGCAATCTGAGAGACAGATTCATTGCAGATCTGACTTATGCATTAATCTTTATCCAGCAAAGTATTTAAACCTTGCTGAAGTCTTTAAGTACATGCAGATGATTTCATGCTACTCCAAAAGATGAACCTAATTATGCTTTCTGCTGCAATCATTTAGAGATCATCTTTAGGCAGCTCTTCCCATTTGTCCAAATTCAATATCCAAATAGATACAGGCGAAAATATTGCAAAAGGTTTGTTTTGCCGATAGTGAATTAGACTGAGTGGTATGTGATAAAAATGTGGTGTGATACATAAAGCACTTGTGTCCCACACTGCATATGAATGCACTGCTTAAATGAATATGGTGAATTCATAATGTGGTGCAATAGCTGCTGAACAGCACATGAATCTTTTGCTTATGTTCATCTCACACTGGAGTCATGACATGTTGGAATTCAGGCAGAGAAGAGCAAGGGTTACCTGTTAAAATTGATTATCTTGGTACACTAAAAGGAAACAGATCCCCTGCCATGCAGCCAAAGTTATGGCCACTACAGAATGACGTGAATGTGAGGAGTGACCTGCCTGACAAGGAGCCCAGTTTCAGGGTTTGCTGAGGGCCTTGCCTGGTCAATGGACTCCCATCACTCAGGCAAGTTTGTGCTGAAGGAATCTGAGGCATTCCGGCTCCAAAACCTGCAAGTCCAAACTGAAGAAGGATTTTATTTGTGACACTTGATGATGGCTTTAGCAAAATAACAATTTAAGGTATTGTCCCAAGAGAAATGAAGCAATCATTTCAGCTGAAACCCAGCTTTCTTTGTGACTCTGTCATGGCTGCTGACAGGGGGTTTTGTTTTCTCAGTTGAAAACTGCTCCTCTGGTAGGGGTGCTCAATTTGGCTATGTGATGGAGACGAGATGTCAGCCAACTGAAGGACAGGATACTTAAGGACTTAAACATTCTAGGAGGATTTAGGTCATGGGATCTGGGGGTATTGTGGAGCCTAGCAAGGATCCTCAGTGAAAACATTTTGATTTCAGAACATATTCATAGGTTATTTGGTCTGCATCCCAGTATATCTTAAGGCCTTAAAACAGTATGTAGTTCTCTACTGCGAATGGAAATCCCTGGGAAATAGAAACAATTCGTCAGAAAGAGAGGCAAATTGGATCTGAACTTATCTAATGATGTGGCACTACCATTGCCCTGATATTTTGTTATGCTCCTTCACTGTCAAAAGTGGCACCCTCTTTCATTTAAATGTGTCCCCCTTCTTCTCTCAGCTACTATGTTGTTACATCTTTCTCCAATAGTTAAATGTATCTTCAATACCCAGAACTTTATCCACATCAAACAATCCCATTCTTAAGTCAACTTTTGATTTTTGTTTTGGTAATTTAAGTAGAGTACATTAATTAGGCCTATTGGTTCAGGATTTTTTTTCTTCCTCAAACTGCAAAATTCTGCTTCCTCCCCAACTTTCCAGTATCTTTTCTGAAATGTAAAAATGGCTGCGTGTAGTATTTTAGTGGTGGTGTCAGACATGTCCTAGCAAACACCGCTCTTCATTTGCAAGATGCAGAGTTATGCAGAAGCTTTGTGGCAAATAGTTTAAGGCGAAGCATATGTAGAACACATTTTGAGAATCCTTTAAGGACCCAAAATTGGATCCTTCTACTGGTGACAGCTCCTAAGTGCTCCCACATAACACCGCTTAAGTAAAAGTACTTGCTTGGAACAGTACTTAGCCCATATGCAAGCTCACTGGTGGGGTGCTGTTGTGACTGACTTACTAGAAGGAAAAGCCTTACCCTCTCTAGAAATCCCAGTGCATAAATATGCTGCATAGGCTCCAATTTGTTTGTTGAAGTTAAGGCAGGAAAAGACAACTTTTTTTGCACAGGTTGAGTTTTCCTTTTTCCCCTTTCCTCAGTGAGGTGGGCTGTGTTGTCATTTTGGCTGGTATTCTCTACAATGGAGATGCACCAGCATGACATCCTAGTGCAGGCAGCCTTCTTTCAGTGACAAAGTCCTTTGAGCAGTCAGGGTCTGTATTGATGCTGGGCAGTTTTCCCAGTGGCTGCCAAAGGATTTAGGAGTGCCAAGCTCACCATTTCTCAGTGGTATTTCTGCTTCTAACTTCCTTCACTCCTCTTTTCAAAGTTCTGCAGCAACACACTCCCATCATGGCAAAGGAGCAAAGCACTGAAAGCAAGACAGAATCTGCTATCTTGCCTTTGTACAAAACAAGCACAGAAATTAGGAGTGATTTTTCAGGACAAGAATCTCAAGTAAAGAAAAATACTGTCATATTGGGCCATGTTCCTGTTCCTGGAGATACTGTGGGTTTTGAAAAGCTTCTGATTTATCTAGTCTGTTTTGTAAGCCGCAGGGGACTGCATGTCATGCTGCAGTTCTGCTTGCTGAGACTGAGGCTTTACCACTCTCTGCTGCTCCTGTCTGCCTGACAGTATCTCTGGGAGCCTGGTTTAGGTTGTGCGTTGGGACCACAGAATGGGGTCCCTGGGAAGACCCTTTTCAGGCAGAAATTGTGTCCAGCCCTGCATCCTTGTAGCAGCATTTCTTAGGTAAACAATAAGTTCTACATGTGGTTTTACACACTTACATCCCTACCTATCCCCTCACACAAAGGCAAACTAAATATTTATCACCAGTCAGTTCTTTCAGGCCTTTAAAGCAGACTGTGAACACCTCCACCAGTCCCAATGCACTGAGAGCAGCCCATTTACACCATTTAATGGAGCAAACAGCAGCTCCAACAGTCTGAACCCAACTGTCACTGTTTGTTCTGCTGCCAGCGGGAAGGGACAAATCCTCAAACAAAATGGCCCCCTTTAGGGGCATGATACGGTTTCAGTTCAGCTTGTTGATAGGGCAAGAAGCCAGAATTGTTTTGCATTAATCTATGGGACCAGAATTTGACCTCTGAAGAGGAAGATTGAATTTATCCATCATCTTCCATTTATCCCTCTATCAGGCGATCTGTGAATGCTGCCCGTGGGTGTTTCACCCCTGTGTTGGGACAGCACTCTGTCATTGCATTAGTTGCCTATGTGTATTTCTTCCCTGATTGCAGACAGGGAATCTCTCCCCTGGCTTCCCAGACATGTAACACAAATCCACCTTCCCCTCATGGCTTGGCTTCTTATCTGTTCATGCATAGTGTACACAGTGGATGTTCATTTCTTCTTGTCCAGCTCATCCTTTGCTACTCTCAGAAGTATCTTGGTACTTCTTTGCTTGAATGGACTCAGTAAACTTCCTTGAAAAGAAATGCACAGCTTTTTCATCTTCACTCATATCGTATGCTCTGAAATACATACTCAGGTGACATACAGGAAAGAGTGAACTCAGCTCTTCAGTGAGAGCATTGATGGAGAGCTTTGGCACTAAGTGCTGCGAAGCAAGCTTGCTCATGCTTGCTCCATGCAAGCACACACCTGCAAACGCAGAACTAACATGCACAGAAAATCAGGCTTATGTGGGGCAGGGAGGTTGGAAAGACAAATTATGGAAGAAACTCTCACTTAAAGTGCACCATCCAGCATGAGAACTCATTGGCAGATCAGGGAGTGCAATTTGTATGAACTAATGGTCTAGCAAAAACTTAGGCTGCAGAAAGAAACTTTGAGGTTCGTGGATGTCTTATGATGGGTGGTTCAAAGCCAGAGGACGTAAAGCTACCTCCTGCAAGGTTGAGACCTGCTGGAGATTTTGAAAGGTCTCCCATATAGGGGAGAAAACAGGATTAAACAATCCCTTAATTCATATATGCTCCAAATGATTCAAGATTACATGGGGATTGCAACATACTGCCTAAAACTAGTAGTGGTGCATTCAATGAGGAACTGATGAAGCCACAGTAACCACATAGCTTCTGAGTGTCTTGAACAAAAAGAACAAAAGAAATACAGGTTTTTTTCTTCATGCCCAGTAGCCTACTGGATTTGCCAGCTTTGCACTAATAAAAACCTGTTGGGAGGGAAGTTCTTTGAAGGCAGTACCACTTATTCACACCAAAGGCATCCCTTTGCCTAGCTTGTCCTGAGTGTGGTGTGCAGGGTGAAGCTTGCAGTTTGTGTGCATCATCATTTAGACTGGAAAGGACCCTTAAAATCAGGGTGTCCAACCAAATCCAGTGGCATTACTGTAATTTTTCTTTTTTTCCAGGACAAGAGAAAAACTTGCTTCTCTTGATACCTTCCAATCCACCTGTGCAGCAAGGAGAAATGTAGGATTTTGTTCTCTCCTACATGAAGAGCTCTGAAACACAGATTTACTTCACTAGAAAGCATTTAATCATGGGACTGTGATCTCATTTGGCAAGGATATAGCAATCCCTCTCCTTCTGCATAAGCATTGCATGGAGTAGCTAAGAATCAACGGATATTACAGAGGGAGAGAAAGCTTGCGTGCCTCTTCACTCGAGGGAGTGGGGCTGTCTGTGAGGAATAGGAACCGGGATTAGCTATAGGATTTAAATGCAGTCATGTGCTCTTAACCTAAGGACTCTATCACCCTTCCCCTCAAGCAGATGCTTCTCCTACAGTTATGACCAGCCTGGACTTTTTAGTCATGGTACAATTCACTGCCACTGGGCTGATCAAATTATCACAGTGTCTGATTTACAATATCACTGATTAAGTCACAGAGGAGGAAGCTAATTATAGAGGAGCATGCTATTTGCACACAAGGATGCTGGAGCAAGCTCTGCAGGAGTCAAATGGAAGTATTTTGAAAGAAAAAAAATGGGAAAGGCATACAGCAGCAAAACAATTTTTGCAGGAAAATCTACAGCTCTTCTCCTTTCTCTTGAGGCATTTCTTCTGTATAGCAGAGATGGTCTGAGAAACACTCTCAGAATTTGAGAGTACAATTCCAAGAAGCCGCTTTAATTTAATTACTAGACATGTGATCATTATGCTACAGACTAGAACAGCTCAAGCTTGGCTTTAATGTCAATCTGTCAGCGTATTCATCACTAAACAAGCATTACATAATTACCCTGAATCACAAGATTAGAATATAAGGGATTTTTTGGGGCAGGCAGGGGTATTTTAATACAGATTGATCTAAATTTGTATCCCTCTTTCTTTCTTTAACATGTTTAAGGGTAAGCATACTTAGGAGCCAACCACATCATAAAAACAAGGTCTGGAGTCAAATGGAGGAGAGCTATGGCACAACCACATTGTGGGTACTTGCTCAGAAGATTCATTGAAGCAAATGGAACTGATAACTACGTACTGCGCCCTTGAAGTGAAACATTTTAAATGCAAAACAATCTAATATTGTACTTAAAAACTGATATTTTCTACAATGACCAAGGGTGCTCTGACATTGCAACTTTACAATGGGAAGCACAAGTTTCCAGAATGTGAATCTGGCATTGCCTTACTTCGTCCCTTGTGTGATGGGTTATAAAGGAGTGTAATAAAGATCTGTTGATAAACAGCTTTTAACCCCATTTGTATGTATGTTAAGGCCAGAGAAAGATACGGGGTTATCCTATTTTATAAACAAAGGTTAACCTGCTTTATAAATCCTGTGGAATAAAGCTTTCTGGCTTGTCACCATAAGATTAAAAAAAAAAAAGGTCTGTTGACCAGGAATTCATGGAAATGCTGCTTTGACAGCTTTTCTTGCAAAAGCTGCCAGAGTTTAGCTCACAAACTATAATACGCTACCTTTCTTAGACAAGATTAACAGACAAGGGGGCTGAAGTTACTTTCCTATATGACATTTAGGAATCCCCTGCAGTCACATCATTAAACCCCCAATAGGTCAGCAGAAGTGCACATAGCACAAGTAGAAGGAGGAATCGGATTACTCCCCTTTGGCTAGTTCTGGAAGGGCATTTACCAGACCATTTTCAGTTTGACAGGATCAGTTAGCACAGAAGATGTGAGGAAGGCCATAATTTCCTCTCTGTGGGAATGACCATGGAGAAATCAGGTGGTAGGAGAGGTATAAGCATTTATCTTGTGAAGGTGAGCTTTGAAACTGGACTCATTTATTTTGTCTCTGCTTATAGAGGGCCTAGGTAGCTGTCAGCTGGATCCTGAGATTTGTTTTTGTGCACAGACTGGTAGGTAGTTTCTTGAAAGAAGAATGGGACTAAGGAGTAGGAGATGTTGTGTGTCAAAAATAAGGACAACTCTTGATTTAATTAAAAAAATAAAGCAATTTATTAAAAAAATCAATTTAGAAAAATAATAACTTTAAATTTTAAGAACAAGAAAGTAAAACCCGGGAACACAGGGATAGGAGACTCTTGTAGCCTAAACGGCTAAAAACCCAAGGCAGAGATCTGCAGCGCTGGGTGTGCTCAAACTAATTTTGAGCAAAAATAATTTAACAAGTCTCTGAATAGAGATCAAGCCCCTTCACCCCAGCACTGGGCTCCGCCCACAGCTGTTCTGAAGGCAGAAAAACCGGCTCCTCAACCTGTGCAGCATGGTTTTAAACCCCGTGGCCCCTTCTCAGCCCGCCCACAGTCCCGCCTCCATGACCCATGGTGATTGGTCAGTCTCATGTTCTTCCACCAATGGCTCGCCTGCTGCTAGGGCGCAGTGTCATCCTCTCCAAAGGTGGGAAAAGGTCTTCATTAAAATTCAAGGTTGCCATGGAGCTTACTTGCAGGCCAACAGTCAGTTTCTAAAAATAGTCTTTTAACTGTGGGGTGAGGGGTTTTGGTCTTTAGGAACACAGGTTATCTGAGGGGCTGATCAAACAGGATCAAATGATTTTTCAATAAAAATACAACTTATTTAACTTCAATTTTAAATCTTATGGCAACACTTAATAGGAGAACAATACAGAACCTTTTGACGAATAAATTGAACAGATTTTAGTACTTATTAACTCTATTATAACTTTGGGGTCTCTTAATTCAACTATCAAATAATTAATCATGTAAAAGTCAACCCCATGAAAGCATTTATTACTAATATTAATAACCTTGGGGTTTCTTAATTTAATTACTAAACAATTAATTATGCAAAAGCCAACTTCACAAAAACATATATAACATTGTGTGAACTATCTCTGTCTGGGGTCTCAATAATACCACATCTTCCACATCCCCACTGAAAGCCTGAGCTACCAGCACTGAAAGCCTGAGCTATCAGCAGACTGTTGCTGCTTGTGGTACAACAACATTGTTTGAGATGCTGAAGATGAGACAGAGAGACAGACTGTCAGCACGTGTTGCCACAGAGGAAGGAACAAACTGCTTGAAAAAAAATGCATCTGAGGTGCGATTATCCTTCTGCTGACCTTAACTTTGTTTGGACCCATGTACAACTTGGAAATGCCTGGTGGGAGCATCCTGGAGCCAGCGTAGTCTCTGGTTCTCAGAGAGGAGCTGTCGTGGAGATGTCATGGTTTAACCCCAGCCAGCAACTACGTACCATGCAGATGCTCATCCCCACCCCTCTCAGGGGAGGAGAATCAGAAACAAAAAAGTAAACCTTGTGGGTTGAGATAAGAGCTGTTTAATGATTGAAAGAAAACAAAAAATAATTATTATTATAATTGTAGTAATAACAGCTTTAAAAGATGCCCTCCAACTAAAACTATTCTATGATTCTATGAATTGTGATGAAAAAGAGGCAGAGAGAAATAAAATCCAAGAAAAAACAAGTGATGCACAATAGAGCTGCTCACCACTCACTGACTGATGTCCAGTCAGTACCCAAGCGTGGACTGGCACATCCCAACCAACTCACTCCATTTTACGGACTAAGCATGGCATTCTATGGTGTGGAACATCTCTTTGGCCAGTTTGGGTCAGCTGTCCTGGCCATGCTCTTATGCCAGCTTCTTGTGCAACTCCTCACTGGCAAAGCAGGGGAAACTGAGTATAACTTATGGGTAGCACTACTGAGTAACAGCCAAAAATCAGTGTATTATCAACATTATTCTAATACTGAAATCAAAACACAGCACTACACAGTTACTAGGAGGAAAATTAAATCTATGCCAGCTCAAACCATGACAGGAACAAACATCAGTAGCTGGTGTCTAAGCATTTGGTACATTGCAGCACAGAGTTTGAAGTGAACAGAGAATGAGCCTAACATATTTTTCTAGCTAAAGGTAATTAATTGTTGTTAATTAATGGGAAACTCCTGGCATGGAGAATGCCAAGACCCTAATGGATTACTCCTGTGCCTGTGCCAGACAGGTATCCACTGGTGCCAATTTGTGGCAATACTCAGAGGTTTGCCTCTGTGGGAGTTGTTGTTCCTCAGGTATCTCTTCTGCTAGTGAAAGTCTCACTTGTCTATTAGAGATGCTTGCAAGTCCTGATAACAGCCATATGGGCTGTATAGTCTTGGATTGATGTGTCCAATAGTGCTTCCCTTTGAAGTGACCTGTGGGGCACTATAAACTATTAACTGGAGTCAATTTTCTTTCACAATAGCTCATATGGGGCTATGTTTGGGATTTGTGCTGGAAACAGTGTTGATAGCACAGGGATATTTTCAACAGTGCTGAGAAGTGCTTACACTGGGTCAAGGCTTTTTCTGTCTCTCACCCCACCCCCCCCCAGTGAGGAGGCTGGGGGTGACAAGAAGATGGGAGGGGACACAGCTGGGACAGCTGATCCCAGCTGACCCAAGGGATATTCCAGACCATACACCATCATACTCAGGACATAAAGATGGGGAAAGAAGAAGGAACAGGGTACCTTGAGAATAATGGCATTTGTTTTCCCAAGTAAACTCTACATGTGGAGGGGCTCTGCTTTCCTGGGGATGGCTGAGCACCTGCCTGCCCATGGGAAATGGTGAATGAATTCCTTGTGTTGCTTTGCTTGTGTTCACAACTTTTGCTTTACCTATTTTAGTGTCTTTATCTCAACCCATAAGTTTTCTCACTTTTACTCTTCTGATTCTCTCCCCCACCCCACTGGTAGGGGAGTGAGTGAGCAGCTGTTTAGAGCTCAGTTGTTGGCTGGGGTTAACCCGTGACACTGAATAAGTGTGTGACTCTGCCACAGGGGTAAGAAAAACATGTCATGTCCAGTTGTGGCAAATTCAGCATTCTGAATAGGTGATAAAATAGATACCAATTTTCAGCTTTATTCCTTCAGTACTGTAAGTTTCAAGACACCTGTAACATAAGCTTGAAAATAAGGCATGCTAGATAATTGTGTCCTAGTATTTACTTTCTGAACTGGTCTAAGGAGGATGTTTAAATGTGGAGAACAGGCCTGCTTAAATGTTTCTAAGAGTCTCAGCATAAAATCCTAATGAGCAATAATCTGTCTCTAATTCCTCTAATGTAGTCTCTGGTCTGAACAATAGCACTTGTATTACTTTCTATGAAGCAAATTTACCTCCTGCAATTCATTTGACTGTAATTCTTTTGCAGCTTATATTTGGCTGGGTTTTTTTAATTCTTAATAGTAACTCCATCTAAGCACAGATACATTTCCTAAAAAAACCCCTAAACATATTTAAATAGTACTGAAATAAGATTCTTCTAGCTGCAGCTATAATAACACCTCTAATGTTTAACAAGCCACAAGAACTGGAAGAATAGAATAATTTACTTAGCTCATAAAAGAGCAAAAGTAGTTACATAAAATGAACATATCAGTCTGCTGTTATTTCTATTCCACACAGCTCCCCGTGGCTTATTTCATTTTAGGCTTATTTTTCTTTTTTTGAGGAAAATTAATTCAATGATGATACAGTTTCTTCTGGGTCAGAGAGACCAGGTTAGCCAGAAAGAAATTACTTCTCAGAAACAGAAAGATGATATGCTTCCTGCCTTTCAACCCTGTTACTAGGACAATAGATGGATATAAATTTCAACAAATACAAAATAAGCCCAAATGGAGAGCTACTCCAAGAGGGATTTTGAAATGAGACAAAACCAAATGGGTTTATAGAACTGTAAAACAAAATACTACATTACTTATATTACTTTTCCTGAAGGCATAAAAAGATACTAAAAAGTCATTAGCCATGCTAGCTTAATCACCTGAGAATCTTTGGGAATGACACTTCAGTTCCACTTTCTTAATGGCCATGTGGGTTTGTGAAAGTGGAAAGACAACAGAATTAATTCTTCTGGAGTAGTTCTTTGCTGGGAAGATGGCAAAGTGTCCCTAGCAGTTCTGAGACAAGTACCTGCTCCAAACACACATTTTAAGTTCAGGCCTTGTGTCAGATCCAGTCGTTGTGGCTGATACTCCTGCCTGTACTAAGTCTGCAGAGGTAGTGATGGCAGCTTCAGTGGGAGTCTCATTATGTATCTAGCAACCTTTCCAGTCATCCCATAATTTTATATCTTCTCATTTTATAAGGCTGTGCATTGTACCTTCATAATTTTATGCTCTACTGGTGAAAGTGTAACATTTGGGGTGAGTGAAAAGTACTCCTAGCTGTCTGATGTTGTCCCTTGGAAGTCAGAGGTCTGTCTTCCCTTGAGGGGACACTTGCAGTGTTTTCAGGAAGAACAGGGCTTTGGGACCAGATCTGCCTCAATGAGAGAATTAGTGGCATTTCTGGCTTACAGGTGGTATATTGGTATTGAGTACATAACTCAGCTGCTATTGACTTGTCTCTACTGAAGTGCACAGGGCTCTGATCACTTTCTTTTGTGTAAAACAGTTCTGATACTTGTCTTGCATGATGAAGGGAAAAAGGAATTTGTTGTTGTATATTCTACATTTTAGCTCAACTCTTTGTCCTGTTTTGGTGAGGGGAAATAGCAAACTCACGTACAAAGTAGTTGCATTCTGTGACTTGTTGACTGGAAGCAAGAGCAATTTTCATAATTTATTTGCTAGAATGATTTCCAACTCTTTGAATGAAAGATGAGCTTGTGGAATTGAAGCCTACGTTTAAGACCTATAAAACATGATGTGTTGAGAGAAGGATGTGTATGTATGACTAAATTTACTCCAAGGGATTTCACAGAGCCCCAGACTGGAGCTATCAATACTGTAGGGAAGTGTTTCTTTAGCCAGTGACCAGATGGAAGGTGATCTTCCTGCTGGGAGTTAGCACTGCTAGTGCTTTCAGTCCTGGAAATCCTTATGGCAAAGCGGATTGCTGAGAGCAGCCCGTGCTCTGTTTTGTGAGGCCAGAGGTTTGGCCTTTCTTTGTCTCTTGCTCTCCCTCTATACAGCCTTGCTGAGACTGACGTTTTGCTGAGGCTTCAGCCATTGACATGGGACTAGAGTATCTGTGATATGGACAGCAGGAAGCCAAGGTACTGATAGGACTAGGAAAACAGCTATTAATTCTGAATATAGTCTATCCTGTGCTTAGATCTCATTTGTATTGCTTCTCTGAGTCAGTTTTAAGCCCTCAATAGCCTGTCATTGTAGGTAATTATCACAGCTGAGAAATCATTGCTGAATAATAAAATGTCTCTGGAGGAGATTGAGGGGCAGCAAATGAGGAGATTTGGTGTTCTGCGAATTATGGTTGTCTCTGTAAGCTTTGCTCTGCTGGGGAAATATCCTGTGCTTGCCTTTTAGCTTTTCCTCCCAGTCCTCCAGGGTGAAGGTGGGGGGGACTGGCCCTTGTGAGGGCACATGCTGGGCCTGGGCATTGTGCAGGGCTTTTCCACAGCCGAGGGGTGTAGCAGGGTGTGGATATCTCCCTGAAGTGCAGAGGCTGCTTCCCCTGGCATGAGGGTTTACCTGCTTCTGGTTTAGCCAGGCATACAGCAAACTCTTCCTGGCTATGCCAGTCACACGGAACCAAGTGCAGGGGCAATGTGAGAAACAGAAAAGGCCTTGATGATGTGCAAACCCTGCTTGCACAGGGTTTTTTTGCAAGAAATAAGGAAAATATCCCTCTGTTAGCACCACTGTTTGCAACAAAAACCCCAAATCCAGTCCCATGCCAGCTACTGTGAAGAAAATTATCTCTACCCCAGCCCAAACCAGCACACTGGGCTGGTGCAGAGATTCACCTTTCCACCACCTACCCCGTGTGAGGGCAGCAGGACTAAGTCAAATGGCTCTCCACAACACAATAACAAGGGGCTTTCTGCTGGGCAGAGCCGAGATGTGGGAGCTGGCTGACTGGACCTCTCCTTGCAAAATCAGTGCTGCTTTTTTCGTCCTGTCATTCATTAATAGCTTTTGGGATGTGTAGGACAAAGGGGAGCTGTTTCTTCATTCTTAAATTTGCCTGGCATCTCACTTTGGACTTAAAACATGCCAGCAACACAACTGGTTATGCTTTTAATTTGGGGTGTAGGTATGGTGGGGTTTGTTGTGGGGGATGTTATTGGCTGTTTTGTGGGGTTTTGTTTGGTTTTGTTGTTAGTGGGGTTTTTTTTCAGTAAAGCCATTTCAAAAAGGGTTTATATTGTTATTAAACAATGGCCATACTTAGGCATTTAGAAGCTCTAGTTCTCCTAGGACTATGATCTGGCAGCAGTGGATTGCCCTGGAAATGTGTCAAGATTTCTTGCTTTCTCCAAGTTTCCTAGAATATATGAGTTAAGTGCCTGAAATTTGTTGGGGTGAAACTGGTCCTCAGAGCCTGATTCAGAGTCAGGTGTTATTTAACAAGAGTGGCATCAGTCTTGTATTTATTTTGGGATGATTTCAGGATGTCTTTTGATGTGGCACCAAGTGATACTTGGTGTCTCCTGCAGGGCCGTGTGAGCTGAGTCTGTCCATTTGATGAGTAGCTAAAGGGAGACAAACTATAAGGAATTGCAATAATCAAGTTGCTGGAGATGGGGAAAAATCAATGTCTGAGGCAGAATTTCAGTATTGGGAAACAAATGTCAGCAAAGTCAGATAATATTCAAGTGATGGAGAATATACCCCTACTGGGGGTAGGGAGAGCGGGAAGTAGTGGGCGATTTTTTTCCCTTTTTAAAAAAATTTGTCTATATTTATTGTGGGCTTGTTTGGTTTTGTTGGTTTGTTTGCTGGTTGGGTTTCTTTTAATAGGCTTTAAGTTCTGCAGGTAATCCATATTGTGGGTTACAGTCCAAACTGATTTTGAAGGCAAGGTTTTATCCAAAAGGTGAATCTGGTGAAAACAAATGAAAATGGACAATTAACTATGACGGCAAGGGGGTGTCAAGGTATCATAACTTCAGATTTGAATGTACTTACGCGTAAGAAAACTGGATTACAATTGGGCTTTCACTGTTGGATGGAGCTGGGGAAAAGAGAGCCCAGCGTAACAGCATCAAATGAGGTAAAAGTTAAATAAATCTACAGAGTAATAGAAAGCTGTTGAGAAATGCAGAGTTTCAGTAAAGGGCAATATCATAAAGGTCAGCATGGCCTATGGATTCTGAGTAAACTTAAATTTCAAGCAACTTTTTATGCAGTAACAAGCTGAGCTGTAAAGGGAGAGGAGGAGGACACCAGACAATAAGGACTAGTCTCTGGAGTGCACCTAAGTTCTAAATCAATCAGATGGTGCTTTAGAAATGCCAGTGAATGCTTCCAAGCATTATATTAAAATTTGATGATCAATAATGCTGAAAGCTGCGCTACACACAGGCTAGAATAACAGCTGATAATTCACCAGTATATGAATTTAGTAAAATGTTGTTCACCGGTTTTAGCTGCAATGCACTGTCCAGGTTATCCTCTTGATTAGAAATTACCTGTCAAAACAGTCCTTTTTTGTTAGGTAAGCATAGATCAAAGACAGTAGTGCTCATTCTCTGGTGTATTTACTACCAGGAATAGGTGGCTGTTTATTCAAACTTGGTCTAGCTGCTAAGGAACACAGCTTTTTTTCCTTTCTGTAAACATATTATGGTCTTCATCAAAGGAATGCCTGCAGGCCCAGCTGAGTTCAGGACTCTGTCATTCCAGTCAGCAGCAGACTCTGTCCTAAAGACTTAAAGTATAAACAGACAAGAGCTAAAGGTCTGGAAAGTGGAAGCAGGTATTTTAAAAGCAGGTAGAATTGATTACAAAGGCTCCTTTAGCTATCCTTGGAAAACCCAAAGAATTGATTATTAAGACTATTTTCAACACATAGCTTTATCTGTCCAAGATGCTTCTTGAAATAGGACTTAATTATCCAGGAGCTTCTTTTAAGATTTGCCTGAAGAACTGGATTTTTCTTTTTCATTAAAACATGAAGTTTTTTTAGACTTATCAACTTGAATATAGACAGAAAGTTTGTGTGTTATGATACTGAGTGCTAAATTACTTAACTTTTGACTTCTAGATAGTTTAAGCCCCTGTATGATGCTGAAGCTTACTTTGTGTTTACTTGCTACCTCAGTGGTTTGCATCTTTTCTTCTTATCCAGCATATGAAAAACATTCAAATCCCTCATCCCTCTGAGAGATTTTGAAAGCAACTGTTTCCCAGGACTTGCAGATATTTGGCTCTCTGTAGAATATTTTAGGATGCTTTTACTGGTTTTTGTTGAACCACTTCTACTTCTCGTAAATGAGCAAGAATTTGGTGGAGTACAAGTGAGGGCAAGGCTATTTTTCAGAGTGGTACATAGGGTGGGTGAAACCAGGCTTTTTAGTTGTGCTGCAAGAGATATTTCTACTTTTTCATATTTCAGGGTTATTTGGGAATGGAATCTAGAATGCAGTGACCCCTCTGCTCAAGGTATTGGTTTCAGAAATGCAGGTACGCTGTTTGATTTGTGGATAGTCAGGTCCATAGTATGCCATTTGAAATAGCACAATTTCAGGAATATAGAATGAGAGCATTTTGTCGCATCTTCTTCTTCCTAAAGGCATACTATCATTTAATGATGATGCACTCTCTTGACATATGGGAAAACTGGATTTACATCACTGTTTATTTTTACAAGTTGTTATGCTTAATATATAAAAAATGAGGGAACAGTCTTCATGAATGTAACACTCAAGTTCTCTGAGGTATTTCATCTTTATTGATGTGTCAGAGCTTTTGGTAATTCTGCAGCAGCTGGCAATTCTATATGGTACTGCCTGGAGGATGTGGGTACAGGCTTGTCTAATATTGGGGATTACATGATGATGATGAGTAATGGAATAAAATATCATGTATTTTGTACTAGCAAAATCTTTCATTAAGTCCAAGTGACTTTGACCATTAGAACCCTTAATGCACTCCCCTAATTAGTTGCTGAAGCCCCTACTTTGATTAGATGTTCACAACTTCAGTGCATTGATTCTTTATCCCTTATAATGGCAGAGGCTGCTGTCCAAAACACTTATTTTTTTGAAGTTTGTGTCTTGATATATTCTGGTGTTTCTTATGTGGTTGGATACCTGCCCAGGATTTGCTTTGAAGTATGAAACATTAAAAAAAAATCATCTGATTTTATTTTATTTGTCAGGGATATGGTAAGATGTTGCGGTGCATTGATTAGTTTCATGTTAATATTTCATGTATGGTTTGGTCCTGTTTCCCCCATTCTGTTAAGTGGTTTGATCTCCCGCCTTTTCTCCCTGAGTTCCCCACCTCTTTGTTGTCAGTCAGTATGTCAATCCTCCCTCGAGCCTTCCCCGTTCGGGAAAGTTCTCCCCAGTTCTGTTCCCCATTGGTCCCATGTACCCTCTCCACCCATGGTTTTCCCCCTTGTTGGATCCCTTTCTGACCGACAGCTGTGTGTGATGCTGTAATTGGCCCTCTGATGTTTCCACCCCCTGTACGTCCCCCCTTTAAAAAGCCCTGCATCCCTCAGATCGGGGGATCGGGTCCCTGACTTGAGGAGAATAAACACCTCTGAGAGCCACACTCGGTCTCCTGCCTCTCAATCAGCCTACGCTTCCTCCCTCCGCACCTCTGCCACCCTCAAAGCTGAGGACTTCCCCGGCTGACGCAGCTGCCACTGCCCAGTCGGAGGCCCTGCTGGTCCGGACCCTGAGAGGGTTATCAGAAGGGGGCTGGTCCCTCACGCTGCGGTGCGGGATAAAACTGGTGGACGGCGATAGTAAGCCATAAAAATAAAACATATTGTAGGACTACACTAACCCACGGTAATGGCCTTGAATTCTTCTGTGGGAAGCTAGTTGTTACAAATTAGAAAGAAAACGTGCATTCACAAATAAGCAGTGCATCGCTCATTTATTTGGACAATTGTTCTTTAAATAATTTATAGCAACACTTCTCAGTGATCAAGTAGTACAGATACCCCAGCAGTATGTCTTGCAAGAGTAAAGAGGGAATGGTAACATACATTTGCTACTAAGTCTTTTCCTAGACATGGGCTGAGTCTGGTGGGAAAGATTATTCAGGTGGAACATGCAGGATGTTCATGAGTAGTGGTCCGTACACACTGGAGATCCTGATAAAACTATACAGAAAACTAGGGAAGAGGGGATGTCCTGCTCTATATGGGTCCTGGTCCTATCATATCTAAGGGGTTTTGCTTGGTTAATCCTGCTTTCTGTTATTGCAAGCACTGCAAAGGCAACTGTTTGGATTCATATCAGCTGAAAGATTGGTTAGACTTTGGAATATGTTGCCCAGGGAGGTGGTGGAGTCACCATCTCTGGAAGTGTTTAAGAGGCATCTGGATGTGGCACTTGGGGATATGGTTTAGGGGTGAGTATGGGGGTGCTGGGTTGATGGTTGGACTGGATGATCTTGAAGATCTCTTCCAACCCTGATGATTCTGTGATATTTAAAGTTATGTTTAGCTTCTACTGCTAAGTGTGAAACATATACATAGATGCCCTCAAAGATCATCTTTTATTTTTTAATATAACACTGTTTTGAAAATTGTCAAGGAGAGGCAGGTTGGTGAAGTGCTAGAGCATGGAAGACAAGTGATGATTTCCTCTGCTTTTCTAGGGTTCTGTGAGATGGGGCAGGTGCCGATATTTTTCTGTGCCACAGCTCACTCAGTATCATCTTATCTCACCTGATGGGCTGGGAGTAATTACAGCGGGATGCTACGTGGATGGACATGCTGTATGTATTTTAGAATTGTCCAAAAGTTGCTGCTAGGGAGTTTGGCTCTGAAGCTATTAGCAGCTTTGATATTGCAAAGGCAGGTTCCATCACCTATGGGAGTCATTGTTCGAAACACTGGTGTTTAATTTCAGATAATTGTCTGATCTGACCAAGAGTGGAAGGCAGTCTTGGAAAATTGCTGTGCCCAAACAAGTGAACCCTTGCTGGATGAAAGCATCTCAGCATGGCAGGGCAGAGCAGCACAACCTATGGTTAATGCAGAGGAGTGACACCCAGGGAAACTGCTGCAAGAGACAGGGTGACATGACATGTGTTAACTGTCACTCGCTCATATACAATAGCAGATATTTGCTTATAAATGCAAAACACTTTAAAGAATTTCTGGACGATTTGGCTGTCCTCTAGGTAGAGTTGTGATTGCGGGACTGTGGCACAAAATGTGCTCTACAGTTCCAGTTTGAATTCCGGTTAAAAAAGTCAGGTGAGAAACTGGGAAATGCCAGGCTATCACAGCTACCTCCAGCCAAATTAGTTGAATTCAGCTTTTTCTTTTTTTGCCTGATACCCCCTCCACCAGCCTGTCCCATCCCTGTGGAAAAACCACAATTTTTTCTTTTCTGTTTTGCTAATGGCTTGTTCGTTTGACAAATTGAGATTCACTTGACTAGAACCTCTCCTGTACTAAGCAAATTTGATGTCAATTAGATTTAGTCAGGTTGTTAAGTTTTTCTGTTTGTTGTGGTTTGGTGGTGGGTTTTTTTTGTTTGCTTGTTCTTCTACAATTTGCTTGTTTTTAAACAATAGAATCTCTGAACAGTGAACGAGCTTGAAGTTTTCTGGCTCAAGGGGACTGCAGTGCCTTGAAGCATCTTTGTTTGACCAGAACACAGAACATAATTCCTGCAATAATTGAAAGCTATTTCATACAAGCCCAGCAGCAAATTTGCCAGGTTGTGACATAAGAAATGTTAGATCCTTCTTTTATCAGCTGGTCCAACTGGAAAGCTCCACAACTTCCTTGCTGTTTCTTTGGAACTTTCTGTCATCTCCAGTATTTGCTAATTCACAGTTGGTCGAATACATGCTTGGGTTTGGGCCACCATTTGTTTGAATTTAATATATTTTTTCTCCACAGGATGCTCCCCTGGAGTTAAGCTAAAGAGGATGTTTCATTCTTTTTAGGAGCAATGCTCATCTGAAGTCCTAAACCCCCCCTTTCCGTTATGCCAGTAGCCTTCCTTTGTAGCTCTTCTGTTAAATAATTTATCTTAAACTGAAGACTGATTCTGAATTACTGCTGAGAGGAAGGATCTTGGTCTCAAACCGACTTTCATTCCCCCCTGCTTATTATTGATTGCCCTGTGACAACCCTTGTGTGGCATATAGCAAAGCAATCCTAGTCATAAACAGTGCATAGATTATTCATCTGCAATAATTTGGGACAATAAAGTTCATTTTTCTATTATCCAGTATGGTGGCTGTCACTGCAGAGTCAACACTTGCTCAAGGTTACTGTGCATTGAGATTTTGGGATCTTCTTTCCTTTTCTTTTTTCTTGCCAGTATGCTAAGAATAGGGAAATATCCATGGTAACTGTATGTTATGTCATGGCAAATGTTGAATTTCTGTATGTGTGTGTGAAACAGTGCAGCTGCATGGTACCATTTCGAAGCATTTTCAGCTCATGTGTGTCGGGCAGGATAAGAAGGCTACCTCATACCTTACCAACTTTAAAGCATCTGAGATTCAGTATCCTGTGTTTGTGCTTCTCTTCATGCTTGGCTTTTATCTGTAGCAGTGAGGTGCTGGGAAAATAAGCCTTGCCATCAAACTCTCAAAGTTTGTGAATTTGTGGAGGGTATAATTAGTGTCCTTTGAGACATTTACAAGTGAGGAGAGAAAGAGAGAAGTGTAAATTTACTCCTATTTTTATTATTTCTGAACTCAAAATCTCTGTGTCCTGCTGGTTTTACTCAGAATCAAATGTCACTTCAAAACATCCTGGAATTATTGACAGCTTCCAGATTGTTGAACAGGACTGTGGCAAGTTCTCACTGGATTATCATGTCTGGATGGCATCCTGTCCCTCAGGGGGATTTGTCAATTATACCCCTCAGCTTGGTTTTATCTGCAAGAGTGATAACTTGTAAGAGACTTTGCAGATGTTACCTGTTGATACCAGGGTGTGAAAATGTAAGCACTGGTCAGCCTGTATATCCTCTCAACTTTCATGGGATCAAGCACTTATTTCTTTGTATATCTGGTCCAAACCAGCTTTTCAGCTGAAGTGATTCCTGCCCTGTGAAAGAATAATTGAATACGATTTTTTTTTTTTGGTCTTTTTGAATATAGTTGGTTGAGTTCTAATTTAATTTTGGGATCAAAAATCTCTTGTTCTGCCAGCCAAGTCACACAGGTTAGCAAGGGCTGCCTCTGGAAACAGCAGTATGCAAATGCAAAGACGAGCTCTGAAGCAAGAGCCCAGGCTTATTAGGAGTTCTCCTCCAGAAACTGCCCAATGCAAGTCTGAAGGGACCCTGATTCTTTTTATAATTTCTTTAACAGGGTGGTTCAGCCTCCTGGACTCTGAAAGAGTTTCCCTGGCTGTTAGGTGGTCCTAGGCTGACTAGTCTCTCAGCTTGGTTGCTTAGGTCTGTTGTAGGGTCATCTGTCCACAGACACTTCATAGCAGTAGCTGGCTGTGAGCTGAATTCTAAACCTTCAGTATTCTGGAGTCCCTCAAAACTCTGTGGTAGATGAGAAACCGAGACACAACATTTGAGAAGGGTGATTCAGTTCCTGCTTGATGCCTGGCACAGTTTTTTGTGTGTCTACCTTCTGCAACAGATTTGTTCCAGGCAGTGCAGAGAAATTCAAAGAATTGAGTGCGTTGCTTTATCTTGAAAGGGGGGCAATTGCTGCTGATTTTGAAATCTGCCTTTGAAATCTGAAGGGTGCAAATAGTGCTTTTTGTGAGAGGCTGCAATAATGGGACAGCTATGACAAAAACTATGCTATGACAATTTGCTGGCTTTTCGACTTGAAATGTTACTTTAAATAAATGCTTTTAAAAATTTTTTTTTAAAAATTCTTAGTTTTATGATGGAGTGCCTGTTACAGGGCTGCCTCACTTACATCCTCCCACCTGCTAGGGTTGGGTAGCCAAAAGTCACTAAAGATAGATTTTCTTTGAAAATATGAGTATGACTGTGAATTCTCCTTTGGTCCTGATGGGCTTTTTCTACAGGATGTGCACGTGGGAAATGCAATGCCAGTTGGTGCTTCCACTATAGATATTTTTTTCTCCTGGTAAAGTACTAGTAGCAGCACAAGTTGATGACCTGCTACTCTCTGTTGCCACTGAAGACACTAAAGGTTTTGGGATATGAGGGAATGTGATAGGCTCTTCTATGCCAGGGTAATACTGATTAATGTGGTACAATCTTCAGAGCCAGGTACATGGCTTTTCTGACATTTTCAAGCACATTGTACATATCCTTTTTAGCATTCAGAGTGCCTGTTTTCATTCCCATTTGTTTGCTGTAGGTCCTACAAATTTAGCTAGGACCAGAAATCCTCCAAGTTCAATAGTAATACACAAATTTCATTACCCATACTCACATTTTGTCCCAGCCCAGCATTTAAAAGGTAGGCAAGGAGTGAATTTCATTATAATGTAAAATACTAAATACAGAGATTATTTCTGGATGTAATACTGAGACTCTAGGGACAGTAAATTTTTGATTCTTGAAATATAAGATGCCTATTTAGGTCGTAATTTCATGTGCAATGCTACTTGCTCCTTGTAGCAGATTTCAAGGAAGACTCAGCTACTTCTTTTAGAGGAGTGTTGTATGGTACAGTACAGTGTATTTGGTAGATGATGACCCAAACCACATGGGTTCAGAATTTCTTTTTCTGTGTTTCCAGTTAGTGGATTTGCTAGTGGATTTGCATCTTAGTGTGAATGTAGTGGTTACTTGTTTGTATGAAGAATTAATAGTGGATTTGCATCTTAGTGTGAATGTAGTGGTTACTTGTTTGTATGAAGAATTAATTCCTATTTTAGCTTTCAAAGAACAATAGTCTGTAACCTGTTAATACCTTTTAATACTTTGGTTAGGGGAAAGTGAGGAGATAAAGTCATTCACAAGAGTATTTGGCTTACTGAAATGGGTCAGGTATTACAAACAAACCTCTGAACTGTGCTTCTGCCATAGAGAACTGTAACAGCAGATCTGAGAGCCAAATGATTGGATTTTCAAGATTCTTTGCGGAAGTGTGATGTAGAAGGAGACTGTTCTTTGGAATATCACAGCCACAAATAAGTTGCTCGAGGCAGGTAATGGCCTGCAGCACCAGAAACTTCCATCCCTATCCACTGCCCAGTGTTTAGGATGACTTACATGTCTCAGTTTGCACATCCAAAGCGAATGGGTGAGACTGGTGATCACCTGTTAACTTCAATGCAACTGAATATGAGAAGGATGGATCTGGTATTTGATGCTTTTAGCAATAAGAATGCTCTGTTGCCTGTGACCTCAAAAGGGTCTAACAGCTGCAACTTTCAAAATTATCAAATTAGTTAGGACTTGATTTATTTCCATTTGATTGCTGTGAAATTTAGGGATATGTTTGTTGATAAAGACTGATGTGGTTAGGTACATAATGCTCACAAAAGTGTCCAAGCTCAGACTCTTGCAGCCTTTAGCTGGGGTCAGTAGAATGTTTTCAAAGTTTCTGTGCTTGTGATAGGTAGGTATGACATCAGAGCTGCTGCCTTCAGCTAAGCTGCAAGGGCTGGACTCCAGCAGTGCTCCTGGGCTGCTCCAGCTATGCTGTAAAATGTTTTGAACCATGGCTCAGCCTGTTGGCAATGATGGCCAGGTTATTTGCCTGCACTGATTATTTAGACCTTACATGGTGAACTAGTTCAGCTGGTCTCTGCCTTTGTGCATACTTTTGTTTGTAATTACAAGTGCTGTTCTCTTAGGTTGCTTGCGGCTTTCTCTTCGTTCTGATTAAACTGATTAAAAAGAGGTTAATGGCTTTGGCTGATTTGGTTTCCTCCTTTCCAGAAATCTTCTCCAAACTGTTAATCCAAATGTTAAATGATGTTGTAGAAGGGAACCTTGACATAGTCTAAGAGCTCCTTGTAGCATCAGTATAACTGATAGGTCTAATGGAAGCTAAAACTAAAAGATTGTCCAGCAGAGGAGACAACCAGAAAAACATTTGCAGATCATCTTGTCAGTGATCCTGCCAGCCAAAGTATGTTTTGTGAAAGCCTGGGTTTTTTCTGCACTCAGAGCTTTTTGATGGCCTTAACTCTGATCTCTTTTACTTATCACCATTCCTCAACAGGAGTGTGTAGGAAACTGTGGAGATTTTGGAATGTAGAATTCCCAAGCCATAGACTGTTTTGTTCCTTTTTTTTTTTTTTTTTCCACTGAGGCCAGGACTGCACTCCAGGTGTCTGCAAAGGAACAAGTAATATAAGGAAGTATAAAAGTATTGAAGGGAAGTGAGACCTTCTGGCTGCTACTTGCTACTTGTCCCAGGGAATAAAAGCACTATTTTGACCTGCTGTAAGAAGACCAAGTGTGAGCTTCTTGAATCTCTTGATGGTTAAGTAAATTATGTGGATGTGCATGTGTAGGTGGGTTATTTAGAATTATATCTTGGATTTAATTTAAACTGATCTTCAAAGGGATATCAACAAACTGTTTCATTTGCCAGGGCAAATCACCTTTTATTGTCTTTAAATGAAAATGGTAATTAGGAGGAAGTTTGGGTGAAAATTGTTTCTTGGGCTAGCTTGTTTCCTCACTATTCACTACATTGCCAAAGGCAAACAGCCTTGTCCCCATCTAATCTGAACTCATCAGCAAGTGCTCAAAAACACATGTGGCTTCTTAGTAAAGCTTATAATTAAAAGGAGGAAGGGAAAGCCTTCCTAGGATTAGCATGTAATAGGAGGGGAATAAAAGGGTCAGCTTTGTCCCTTGCTGCCTGTTTCTTCCAAGGCCCAGATGGCCTAGTCTTTGCTCAGAAGTGCTGCTCTCCTTGTAAATGTTGTTTGCCCATGAACTAGAAGAGCAAATTGAGAATTGCACTCTAAGCAGGCTAAGAAAAATAAAGCTTCTGTGAAGTTGAGAAGCACATGGTGATGAAATACCAAGGTTCCTGTTGCCTTAAGTGGATGTTGATAACCACCAATGTGGAATGGTAAGGGCCAGAATTTAACTGAAAACCTATAAAGTAATAGAATTTGTCAAAAATGTAGCACTTAAATGTTGGCAGCAGCTGCACAAATAAAGACAGGAGCATCTAATGCCCTTGCATCTCTAAGATCTTTGTCTTCCTTTTTATACCTTAGTAGTGTCGACTCTCATCCTGGCTACCTTTTAAGAAAAGCTGCAAATGAATGTATGCCATTTTAGGTGTGTATGATACTTGGGTGCTGAAGTTTTGAGATGGTCCAAGGTGGCCTCTGTTGGTGGGGCTTTGTGGGATAAAGAACCAATGTCATTGGCTTCATTTGATATTTTTGTTCTCAAACATACCCTGCCTGTTTTCACAGCAGCATATATCTTAAGGAGGAAATGGGGTTTTAATCCTCTGTGGTTCTTAAAGTATGATTGCTCATAGGAGGGTAGAGGGAGGCAAGGGGTATTGTGGGCATCTTAACAGACTTACTTAGCTGGGTTTCTAAGTAGTTTTATCCTTCAAACACAATTCCTCGTTCCTGTCAGCAGTGACTGTCTGAATCATTCACAGAGGAGAAAAGGTGTTTGGGTAGGTGTGGATTTCTACCAGAATGAAGTTTTTCAAACATTAGTGACATTCTTAAAGTGTGCATACTCAGCATAACATATTCATTCGTGGTTGTCTCCTCATTCTTTTAGCTAATTAAAGCAAATTATTGGGGCATGAATATGCAACAAAGCTAACTCTCGAAGTTTTTTTTTTTTTTTTTTTATTCTGTCTTGGTTTTTGAATGTGGTCTGCATTTTTTTCCCATATGCCATTCTAACTACTGGCACATGGTTTTTAGTGTTATAATCTGGCACCCTGTTTCTTGAATGGCTTTAATTAAAGCTTTGTACTTTTCTAGTGATGGTTATTGCCGTATGTTTAATGAAAATAATAATGGTATTAAAAAGAGAGTAACCCCTCCTCCCCAAAATAGCTTTCTCTCTGCCTCATTCTGTATAGATTGAAGGAAATGTATTAGGAATTTTAATACACATTGCTTCTAAATCCACATGCATCATAACAGGTGAATTTATAGGTAGCAGAAAATTTTGTGTATAACTATTGGTGTGGGAATTACTGTGGAGATATCTAAGAGTAAGCCATGGGGGTTTTCAATACTAATAACTAAGCAGGAAGTATAAAAATCTCAGGTACTTACTAACTTTAGTACGGCAATAATTGTGCAATCAAGGCATTTAACTGTTAATGGTGCATTTTTTTTGTCCTGTATCACCAGACACCTGAAATCCTGGAAAGCACACATAAATATAGAGCAAGTAAGCAGATTTGCTTCATAGAGGCATCTTAATTCCGGTGGAAGTTTAGAATCATTTGTATTCTGCTTTTGTTGCTCTTGAAAATTGCTAGAGTACTCTGGATAGAAGAGGATTTTTTGTAAGATTGTGGATTGTAGGTGTTGCACTTTTATAATGTCACCTTGTAAGCGTGTACCTGATCCAAAGAGGACTGGGAATAGTGTTTATAGCTGTTGGGCCACATAATGAATGTCTGTAACTGAAGTCTGTGAAGTGATGCCACTTTACACTTGTCTGTCCAGAGTGGGTGCTGTGGTTGCTGAGTGCTTTTGAGGAAGTAGTGGGGGCTGCAGTGGATCAGGTCCACTGCCAGCAAGAGGCAGAAGACAATTTAATAATGATACTGTCCACACAGATTGGCCAGCTGGATGCTTCCAAAGTAGGTGGTAGAGTCCTTGTACTTAAAAGTGATAAATAGTATGTGAGAACTTTAAATTGGACACATCATTCCCTAGTAAAAACTTATGCAAATTAGAAACCTCTCATTAAATGCAGGCTAGAAGGAGCAGCTTCCCCTTGTATTTGATCAGATTGTGTGGTTTTGATTTAAATTATTTCATTTTGTACTGAGGATTTACCTTTTTATAAATTACATTTAGTTAACTTAAATGTAATGTGAGATGTCTATCCCTGGTCCCTGGATAACACTGAAATTATACTAGTTACAATTTGACAAATCTGACAAATCCCTGGTAATTGTTATCTTGGTTGAAATCTAATTAATAATAGTATAGCATTACTGTTGAACCTCCTCTGCAAACTTTATTAGTCACTTGGTGACTTTCAGGTGGTAGCTGCCTGGTAGGCATATGTGCTACAGTGCTAGACTAGGAATATGCAAATCCCAAACACTCAGCAATATGCCCTTTACTGGGATGTGCAACACTTCTAGGAAAGTTTCTCCTGCACAACGAGGCATTGAAAAGAGTTTTTTCCTTGGATGAGGGGAAAAATGGGGGCTAATGGAATATCACTGAACCGTGGGGAAGTGTTTCTCTAGACTTTCTTTGCTTGAATTCTCTGAATGTGGCATGCATATAAATTGGAGAGACCTGGTTTATTTTTTCATTTTCTATTTCCAGATCCTCATGAAATATATACTGCTCCATATGTTTGCAGGATTATGCTTTGCTATGTTTTCTTAAGTTCCTTAGTCAGAATAAGCATCTAGTACTGTTCAGCTGAAGCTAAATTTTCCTACTGAATTTAGCTCTGTTTGCGCTTAGGCTCAGAAAGAGAGTGGAAGTCAGGTTCAAGGGATAAAACATGACACAACTATTCAAGAGAAGGTCAGATTTGCAATTCTCTCATTCTCAATTTTGTAGTGAGTCTCAAAAAAATGCATCCTGATCATCAAATTCTCTACCAAAGCAATGGGTTTGACCTGAACTCATGCAGTATAGGGAAAAAAGAGGAAGATGAGCATTTGACTTGGGTTTCTGATAACTCAAAGTATAAGGTCTAAAACAGTTCTAGCCTATTTTCAGTGCAGGCAGTTGAAATTTTTTGTTTGTAAAGGACTTCCTCAGCCAACCAAAGTTCTGTTTGTGGCAATTTCATTGCGAGCACAGTGCACAACAGTCTGGGTAAGCTGCAGGAGAACTTAGCTTTGGGATATGTATCTGTGATCAAAACAGAACCATGATCCACCTAGGCAGATTACTAAGGAAAAAGTGAACAGCAAGAAGGGGCTTTTCTTCTCCAGAATCTATCTCTTTCACTGGCTGCTAGCGGCTGGAGGTTTAGTTAGTGACTCATTTGTTATAGCTGACTGCTAGGAGTAAGCCTGTGACTCTCTGGATCTGTTTCAGGCTTGGATGCGCCCTTTGGGGTTTTTCATTAAGGTGGTGTGGCAGAGAGGAATGCATCATGTTCCCATGCAATGAAGTCAAGACCACCTGGGAGCTACGGCAGCAAACACAGCATGGTATAATTGCAATACAATAAATAAAACCTGGTAGAAAGTATATGATCTCCCATGACTGTGTTGATAATTTCTCAGCTGATTAGTTATTGCACATTCAGACTCTAATCACTGCTCCCACAATACTAAATGCAGTATCTGGAAGGCTACCTGCTCTTTTATCTTGTGTGCTAGCATTTTTTGGGGTGGTAGAAGTTGATTGGTGACAAGCAACCTCTGTTAATGCCGATGTAAAGCTGAGTGCTGGGATACTGATAACCGAGGGAAACACTTTGCAGATAAGCAAGCTTTACATTAGATGGAAGATGGCATAGCATAATTACTCATGAATAATACCTTTCCCTAAGCAGTTGCATCTGCCCCATTAACAGTTCAGCCCATTTCGGATGTTGGCAAAAGCAGCAGCATCTTTGCAAATATCCCAATGTATTAGTTTTTATTTAAGTCCTGACAAACCTGAAGTGAACCAGCAGGAAGGGAGGAGTTGAGCAGTACAACCACAGTAGTACAACCACTTTGAAAATACCTGGCATTCTTAAAATACAGAATACCAAAGAAAACTAGTCACAACCCACAGGCAAACCTAACTTGTCTCTAACACACATCTAGTTTGGAATTTCATCGTACTTCTGATTGAGGAAAGAAAGACCAATTATCCCAGGAGAACATGGATTGCATTACATATGCGTTCACTGCCAAAGGGGGAGAATGTAGATTACTTAACAGAAAAGTGCTGAAGCCATTAGTACAGCGTTTTAAGAGTAGAAATAAACATGTGTATTATATGCCTGTAAATCCCAGTGGACAGCACAACTGGTGTCATATTCTACAGTGGATCCATTAGCAACATAATACCATCTAACCACAGGCCATGCTAATGGTTTATATTAGAATGTGTGTGGATTTTTTAATTTATAAAAGACACTGCTGCCTGATTAGAATAACCCTCTTCAGCGTAAAGCTGCTGCTCTTGTGATACATCACTTCAAGCAATATCAATGAATGGGAAGGTGTGAAACTAAGCTTTCTGAGTATGCAAGGACTAAGAGTTGAACAAAATCAAATGTGTCCATGTGGTACTGTATAGCACGGAAAAAAGGGCTGAGATGTCTTTAAAAACAACTGCGATCTAGTGTGAGGCAGGTGACAAAGGATGTACAATGGCATGTTTGTGCAAATCTATTTTATAGCTGAAGATCATTGCCCCCACTATATGCTGGGCAACAGTGCCCCACTGACAGTAGTGGTGCTAATTGCTGGGGTAGAGAAACTGGCAATTGTCATGGGTCGGATGCAGAAAAGAATCTGTGTAAAGCAAGACTTTAAAAATCAAAATGATGACCTCAACACAGAAAACAGAAGGACGTGTGAACTTGGGGACTGCTGTTCTTCTTTTTCATGATTGCTTTAAATGCCTCTGCCAGAGGTATGGAGGCTACTGCTGTGGCTTCAAACCTTTTCAGAGAACGTGGCACTTGTACTATACAGTTTCCCACATAATTCCTCTGTGAAAGCATTTCACCAGACGGCTGTGTTACAGTAGGACACGAGTAAATCATTCTCTCCTATCGAGCTGGAGGGCAGACTGTTGGTCTCGATACTGTATGGCTGACTAATAGTACTGAAGGCAGTTCTTGCCTTAAAGTCTTCCGTCTATGTAGTACTCTTCCTGTCAGAAAATGCATATGTATTTTCCCTCCTCATCCTCTGTATCACTTACGATCCTGAAAATTCATGTTCATGTTAAGCTCAATAAAGAACAAGTTGCTTGCAAAACATCTCATGCAGTTGGGTTTGGGTTGAAGAGAGGAATAGAAATAACCCTCTTCTGATGAGTAGAGAAGCAGGATGGGGACCTTGTGCTTATGAAAGTTACCTGAAATAGTTCTCATTTCTCTTAAATGAGATGCTAACTTCACTACAGAGTTCCTCCCCTAGGGTACTCTACAGTGCCAGTCAGCTTAGCTCTGATACCTTAGGAGCACTCGTTCTTACTGCAAAGGTGATTTGATCATAATGAGAGAGGTCTCAGTTTGAAATGCAGTAGTGCTCTTACCTTGGGCTGGCTGGCCTACTGGAGAGCTTGAGCAGAGCTCACAAAGTACTTAGTGAACCACATCCCAAGCTTGCTTCACTGCTGCCCCAAGAGATGCAACTTTTCCTTTCTCAGTGAAAACACTGCGCAGTGGCAGTACTTTTCTAAACAGGTGTTCATGGGTCAGTTACTGAAGTGGAACAAACCCATGCTCACACAAATCCAAAGTTTTAAGTGCCATACCCCTGAGAGAAGGAGGAAAACTATGCTCCAGTTTGTTGTATGGAGATGACAGCAGAGGTTCAGACAGAAGGAGAGCAGGTGGAATTGGGGTGGGAAAGTGGTTTTCTTCAATCTGTATTGGACAAGAGAGCAAGACAGCCTTCAGGGGAGTAACTGATCTAAGTTCTGCAGTGAAATAAGCTCTATACAGATAGATCCTAACTCCTCACTGTAACAGGGTCCCTCTGTTGCATTTTGTTCCTCTTGTCAGAATTCTGCTGACTATTCACATGTTTTATGTATATATCTATGCATGTTTTAGTAGTGCCATTCAAGGGAATATTTTAATTTCCTAGCTATGTGCAGTCAGACCTCCCATAAGTTACTGTTTATATATGTCTTTTGGTGAAAGCCAAGCATACCTTAGGAATTTGCTCTGATGTCTGTAGCTGAAATACTGGCCTCTGACTACAATGAAAAGTGATACTTGCTTCTTTTTAGTCACTTTCTTAAAGCCCAAACCAACTTTCAGATTGTTTGTCTTTTCCCTGAAAGAACTAAAGGAAGCAGAAATGTTTAGTTCCCTTCAGCACAGGGGTCAGGTACTTTCTATGAGAACATAACAAGGACATTTTAAAAACTACCTGTAGCTGACACCCAGCACTGTGTTAATTCTTTTGGATGGGCTAAGAAGGTTAAATTGCAGCCTTTTGCAGAGCTGTGATACTGTATCTGTGACTCCTGGCTGTGGGGCTAACTCTGATTCCTGTCAGGGCTAGCTGACAGGACTGGAGGGGACTTCACCAGACACATGCTGAGCTCGGGTGGTGACATAGTTCTGTCCATGCCCTATGAGTCTGCTCTGTCAAGTGCTGCTCTGTGTTGTGCCATTTTCACATTAGCATAGAATCATAGAATATCCTGAGCTGGAAGGAACCCACAAGGATCATCGAGTCCAACTCCTGGACCTGGACAGGACAGCCCTAACCAACCTCCCAGTATATACAAGCTGGAAAGGGATACTTTCACAGCCAGCCTTAGTTGCTGCGCTGGTAGAGGGCATTTCTAATCATGCTTCTAAGCCTGTTGTGGCAGCTGCTGTCAGGTGTTGAGCTGCAGGCTCTTGCTGCTGAGGTGTTGCAGCTGCCTTTCTTGGCTACTCCTTCACTAGGGAGCATGTCCCTTTCCATCTGAGAAATGTGCAAAATAAAGCAGGAGATAACCAAAACATTAGTTATTCACTGGCATCTCTGATCCTCTTAGGAAGGCTCATCATGCTTCACTAGCACCTTGCTTCTGCTGCGGCAGGGGAGATCTGTGACTACGCTGTTTAGGTTGGCACGCCCAAAGTCAAAGAAGAAGTGGTTGGATCGAGTCTGTCTAGGCCAAATGTGAAGAGAGTTGACTAGGTTTGAGCTAGGGAAATGCTGTATTCCTTTTGTGATTTCTCAGCAGTGTTTTTTGAAAGCTCTTGCAGACCCCACTTTATGTGGCCTAAAGCAAATGCCCTGATTTTGCTGTCTTCGTCCTTGAAAGCTTCTGTTAGGTTGAAAGGCCTTTTCGTGTGACTTATGTCAATCTCCTTGCTGGTGAGCTAGGTTGCAACCTTGGGAACCAGGGATTTTGTTTTCCAAAATGCTGGGAAATGCAAACATGCAAAAGCTCCATTAGCATCCACTGTGAGAGAAAGTGTTAAGCTAGCTGAATACAAGTTTGGGTTCCCATTTGCAATTGTTGTTGCAGGATTTATCATGTGACTGTGAACAGTCTCATATAATAGACTGTGTTCTATAATATTACCTTCCACATACACTTTCTGCTTCAGAACCTTACAATCTGCTTGACATTTTCAAAATTACCAAAGGGAGCTGTGCAGGAACTAGACCCCAGTTTCTTGAAATGCTTAAAAAAATTAAATAAAGTAGCAGCATATTCTGAGGTATACCCAGTATATAAGGAACATGTCTGAGTTTTCTGTGAGTCTGACTTCCCATCTTTAAGTGAAGTATTTTCAAGACTTCACTGCACCTTTTCCTGAAGAGGCTAGATTGCTGTCAGTAAAGCAGCTAAACCCATTTGCTCTTTCTGGCCTCAGCATATAATCAGTATTCAGTATTGTTTGGAGCCTTTAACTGAGCCAGAAAATCAGTCTTGCAGTTCACATTTGCATAAAAATGCTTAAGAAATGCATGTTCCTGTTTTTTTCCTTAATTTGACAAAAGTTACAATTGAATTTGCATTTTCCCAGTTAAGGAATTTGTTTTCACTTGGGTTAGGAAGATAAAATGTCAAAAACTGTGTTCACAAATGGGAATGCAAAATAAAAATTGGCAGCATGGCATCATTTGCTCATCATATTTTTCAATATCAGACATTAATGTGTAATGTAACAGACATGAAAATAAAACACTCAAAGTGAACATTTGGTATTGAAAGATAGTCGAGATAACATTGATCAATCTTTTTGGTAGTTGCCATGTTTTTGCAGATTGTTTGACTAGTCCCTCCTCAGGGGGGAAGCTGATCTATTAGGGAAGTTTGGGATAGCTTGTAACAAGAGCGAATGCCAAGTGGTTTTCTTTTGAGAAATTCTAGTCTGCTATTTCTTCCAGTTCTGATCTTTTCATGGGAGTCATGTTCAAAACGCCTGTGTTACTTTTGCCACTGTGTACAGCTCCGGAGGGAATCCTTGACATGGGATTATTTTAGCTTTGTTATCCACAGCTACCATTCTTCCCACATGAATAGAGTCTATAAGAGGCAAATAAAGCACGTATTTGGCTTAAAACATCAAAATCAGTCACTGAAGTAAATCTAGAAGGGCAGCAGAATTTTCTTGAAGTTGTTTTCCCCTCTTTAAGGGAGTCATCTTTCATCAGGTGTCTTCTTTGGCACATATGGAAGCAGATATTTGAGGGTCTCTGCCTGGGCATGGTAACAGCAAGGAGAAGCCAGGACAGCTAGGGGAATTTAGGCTTTGAAACTGCAGTGAGGGACCAGCATGGGGTGGGTTTGGAATATGAAGCTGATGTGTTTCATTGTGTTTCCTTGAGGCAAAAGGAAAAAGTAAACTTTGGAGAAGCTTGGGAAGCTTCAAAACAAATTTTATTCTCTGGTTTTTATCATAGTGTGGAATAATTCAGAAGCCTTCAGAGACTTCACTTTCTCACCATTGATGAGATCCCCACTAAGCTTTTTAGGGTTGGGTTGCCTCAGCTACAACTGAGCACAGTAAAATGTGAGATCATCTGTATTATTTTTTGACCATTTATCTTGATGACTTGGCTTCAGTAGTGATATATGGGACTTTCTCTTCCAAAATAAATTCCTTTCAGCATCAGTCTTGGAGAGCCTTGAGTGCCCTCACTGTAGCTTCCACTGGAGTGCCAACTTAGCAGAGACTTCTCAGTTTCAAATGACATGATAGATTGCTATGGTGACAGTTCTGTTGTTCAAAGCTGCCAGCAGGGATGGGTTACACTTAAATTAAATGAATTAAAAGAAATGAAACCAGTGCATTGTCTTAGTTTAAAGCTTATTAGTGGTGAAGTAGTTTCCTTTTGAAACCTGATTCTATTGAAAATGGATCCCAAAAAATTCATCAATTCTTTTGTGAGGCCAAGGGTTTTATGTCTCCTTATGGGGCCCTTTATCATGCTTGTGCTTTCTGTTTTGAGCTGAGGTGCAACTTCAGAAGCATCCTATGAGTCTTGGATTAATTATCAAAATAGTAAATGATCAAAAATTAAATTGTGTTCTTTCATTTCTAAGCTGGAATTTTCCACTTTCAGTTTCTATACCTTTGTTTCTCCAGTGAGGATTTCCCTTATCAAGGGTCTCTTTATGCAGACAGGACAGACTGTTTCTTTCTTCCTTTCTGCTTTTTCCAGACCTTAGCTTATTTATGTGGGTTTTCTTCCCTAGAATTCTGCTGATATGGTATACCCCTTCTATCTCCCTTCCCCTTAAGTAAGGGACACCTGGACTACGCAGAGCATTTCAGGGAATTCTCTGGCCACTTTCTCAATCCTGCCTTGTATCTCCTGCTTATAGATCTGGCAGTTGCATTATCCATCTGCCATAACTATGGGGATTTTTTGTTCCCTTTCTGTCTCATGGTCCTTAGTCATTCACTCCATGGCACCGTATCGTAGGATTTCATGTTCTTCCCCTTACATTCCAACATATTTTATCATGCATTTGGTTTGTTTAACAATCCCTACAATTCAAATGAATCATCTTATTCTCAGATCAAATTCATCTATGTAAAAGACGCATTGTTATTAACAAGTCTTCCAGTTTCAGTACTGCATGAATCCTGCTTGCAAGGATTTAATAATGATCTGAAGGAAAATGACACAGTGTCAATGAACATTTACCACATGATATTTTTTTTCTGTGCTCTGTTGCTGCAGTAGTTTCTGGGTTATGAGTCGCAAAGGTACTTATTTTTCTGTATTGCTATGTAAAGCTAAATCAAATATTCTGGAGTCCTCAATGGCTATAGAAAAAAAATCAGCAATATGACTGTATTTTTTATCTTGCTTTTTCATACCAGCTTCTACTACATTTAAATTAATGTCAAGCTTATCAGCCTAGGCTTTGCCCAGATATCTGTTGGAATTTCACAGAGAGGTGCAAAACATTTCAGAATACATTAGTGGTACCCATTGAATAAAGGCAGTACTAATATATGAATAAAGGACTAGTGATATACTTAAATACATCAGTATCTTTCTCCTTATGAACCTGTATTCTAATCCATGCCATCCACTGAAGGGCTGCCAGAAATAAAGAAAGGACAGAAAGGACCCAACCCCCACCAAAAGTAACTCCAAGTATAAGAGAACTGTAATTGTATCATGAGTATGGTCTGTCATATGTATGCATGATTTCTTTGTTTTGTTTTAAAGGAAAATGACATTAGGTGAGAAAAAGATACCCAAAATAATCCTAATCGTCTATGGTGTACCTGTTTGGCAATGGGGCCACCTATGCTGTCACATATGTAGTAGATGCGTGACTGAAGCATTTGTTGTGGTGTTCTCCCAAATGCTACTGTGAAAATGAATTTAGATAAATTTGGGCTGAGATCTGGTGAAGATTGTCAGGAGGACTATAAATGACAAAGACCAATGTATTGTGTGTGATGAAGGGAGGAGAGAGACTGCTGAGGGGTGAGGTGTTCCTCAGCTTTTGTTAACGACCCATGAGAGGAAGTCAACAGAACGTGACTCAGTTTCACAGATAGTTTCACAGATGCTGATCTGTTTCAAAGGACTGAGAATGCTATTTAGAGCACAAAAACAATACAGAAGGGAATGAGTGGGATTATAAACAAGGAGAAAAGATGGAATAAAAAAAACTGTGTGTCTGGAAGGAAAGAACATAAAAAGCATGCATTTGTCTACAAACTTAAGACATTGTTAGAGGAAAAACTTCAGCAACAGTAATGACCAAGGAGATGTCTACCCTCTGGCCAAACTGAAAAGACTGTTGGAGTGGAATATGGCCAGTCATTCTACAGTGTTTATGCTGGTCTGCCTACATGCAGAAGCATACTGTGGCCAGTGGAGGCTGTGTGTTTTCAGGTAAAGTGTAAAATGAGTGTAAAAAGGAGTTCTTTAACCAGCAGATCTGTCCTGTATGGAAGGGAGGTGAGATTGTCTCGGTCTTTACCTGACTACACAGGACATTGCTTTTCTGATGCCAGCCATCTGTCTAACAATGTCAGTTATGTGAAAACCAATCTCTACTGGCTGACCTGGCCTCTGCAGTTTTCATGAAGGCCCTGTAAGCAGGAAGTCATAGCAGAAATTTGGGGAGACACACTGACAGCGGGTGATGCTGCTGTTTGAGGTGCAAGGATAAGGTGAAGGGGAGTTTCAAGAAAGTGTTAAGCATAGCTGTAGAACCAACTCCTCTTATTTCCTTTTCATTCGAGCATCTCTGGATTTTCCCAATGTCTCCTAGTGTCTTTATTGGGAGAGATTATGAACAACGTTTTTTCCTTATTTAACTTTTTTGCTTTCTCCAAGCCTCCTCTTTTTTCCCTCCATTCCCCCATCCCCTTTGCCATGCCTGAAGAGTCCTATTCTAACTGTGAATTCTTTGGATAGAAGCTGTTCTATTACGTTTGATTGCCTTTTTGCCATTTTTTTTAATATTAGAGTAAGAATACTTGGGAATGTTTTGAATGGAGAGAAATGGAAAGTTCTCTCTTAATTACCACCAAATATTTATTTACCGTTCCCTATCAGTGCAAATTCAGATTTCTGAAAATTGCCTAGGTAAAAGATTAGAGCAGAGATGGTCAATTTCCATATCCTGCAAGTTGAGTACCCAAAAGCTCATTTGGTGGAGCAGTGCACAAAAACATGAGAAATGAGGTCAGAGGAGAACTGAGGAGCTGATTGCAAAAGGGTATCCTGCTGCTTCCTAGGCCTTCATCTCTTCCCTTACAATAAGGGAGGGAGGTAATTACTTTGCAGCAGACTCTTGCAACAGCCTTTGGCTGTTGGTCTCACAGATGCTCTTGGGTCACTTTTCCTTACAGACATGGATCAAGATTTCCTGTGCTGTGGTGTTGCAGAAGTGGTACTTTACATGTCTGTGATCTCTTGTGCTGGGCTGTATTTTTAAGGGCTGGGTTTGGTCTCCAACGGTGCATCTTCAACCCACCAGATTTGTACTCTGTGTGCTCAGATGCAAACATGTATGGCATACTAACATACTGCTCCTACAGTGCCTATTTTTAAGATTATGGAAAAGCATAAAGTGCTTCAACTTATTTTTGCTCTCTGTTTTGCCATCTCCTGCAAATATATTTGGCAAACATATTAATCAATGTTGACTGATCTGCTGTGGGCTGTCTTATCTGTGTTTGACTATCTTGTCCGTTATTATTTGTAGAATAAAATTTTGTTTTGTTATAACCTAAATTTCAATGAAAATTCTTTACATGTCTGCTCACTAAAAATGAGATTTATTGAGGGTGATAGAAGAACACTTATAATGTGCAGTGTACTGAATGAAAATACGCTCATAATAATTGCACTTGTTTTACATCTGCATTGATAAAAGGTTGCAAAGAGTTCAAATTAAGGAGAGAAAACTGCTGAAAAGAGGATGGAATCCAGATTATGAAGGGATGGAGTAAATTTTCTTTTGCCTTGCTTTATTTCTTTCAAGACTGAGTATTTTGTCTCCAAGCTGCATAGTACTTAGGGGGTGGGTTTCTTCTGAGCCCTTGCTTTTTGTAAAGAAAACTAGTTCACATGTCAGTCAAGCCTCTGAGGTATGAGCTTCAAAAAAAATAGTTTTGCCTATTCTTGTTTCCAGTCGTGTCACTGCTACCTGGACCGTGAGTAGAAGAAGGAGCTATGGGGAGAGCAGCGCAACTGCAACAGCATCACGATGTTGCTGGGCAGTGCTAATGACGAGAAGCTGTGCTACAGTCCTGTCTCAGCCTCTGCCTTCCCTCCCCTGCTGCTGCATTCCTGGCTCATTTGCTCTCTTATGATTGTGATAGCTGAAGCAGAGACTGTTGCTTGCTATGTGAGGGTCTGGCACTATGAAATCTTGAAGTGGAGGCAGTGATGTACAATATGGGAAAAATAGAGTACAGGGGAGCTCTGGCATTGATTCCATCTGGCAGCCCTGGAGCTCAGAGTTTTTTAATGATTTGGTGAGATCTTGTTGGTACTCGGAGGCCATGTAATAATGATAATTTTGTTTTTCTGTGTCTTGTTGATATATTTTGGTGCATTTATCATTATCTTCCTTCCCTGCTACCCCCCACCCCCCCATTCTTTATGGCTACTGCATGACTGTTACTTGTTACTCTTAAAAGTCTGGCAAATTTTCAGTATAGGTGGTAAATTGCAAGTGCCCTGCACTTCTGTAAATAATTCAAGATAGGTAAAAAGGGTCTTAACTTTAATAAAACAAACCAAAACTACACCACGGCCCCCCACAACCTCTCCCCAACAATATTCTTGCCACTTTGCTTTAATTTTTATATGGCACTACCTCAGTTAACCCTAAAACTTAACTGTAGCTCTGTCACCTACACAGAAAGGGGATGGTGTGTGACATGTGTCAAACAAACTTGGTCACTTCAAAATCATCATCTTTCTCACTTGCTGTTACACGGTGTTCAGTACCTGGCATCGTGCTGTGTCCTGCAGCAGCATCCCTTCCCATATGTTTCCAGAGTGCCATTCAGTGAGGGTAGCTACTGTAAAAAACACGTATTTAGAGAAAATGGCATATTTTCAGCATAATTCAGGAATTCAGAAAGAGTTGCTTCATTTCTTCTCTTTATTAATTAGAACTAGACAAAAAAAACTACTTATCTTCAACTAGGTTTGTTCAGGCTAAATAGTCTCCTTCCTTCGGAGAATAATGTTATTATCAATATTACCTAGAAGCAGGCTGGTTGTGGCTTCTCACTCTGCTCTGCACTGTGGCAGCCTCACCTCAAGTCCTGTGTGCAGTTTTGGGTGCCACAATATAAGAAAGACATGGAGCTGTTAGAATGTCCAGAAGAGGGGCACAAGGATGGTGAAGGGCCTTGAGGGGAAGCTGTGTGAGGAGCAGCTGAGGTCACTTGCTCTGCTCAGCCTGGAGAAGAGGAGACTGAGGGGAGACCTCACTGCATTTACAACTTCCTCGTGAGGGGAAGAGGAGGGGCAGGCCCTGATCTCTTCTCTGTGGTGCCCAGTGACAGGACCCAAGGGAATGGCCTGAAGCTATGTCAGGGGAGGTTTATGTTGAATATCAGGAAAAGGTTCTTCACCCAGAAGGTGGTCGGGCACTGGAACTCCCAGGGTCCCCAGGGAAGTGGTCACAGCACCAAGGTTGACGGTTCAAGAAACATTTGGACAATGCTCTCAGGCACAGGGTGTGACTCTTCCAACTCAGCATATTCTGTGATTCTGTGACTCGAGTCAGCCAGACCTTGCATATAAAATGCCTTCTATCTGGTAATCTGGTTAGAAAGTCAACAGCTTGATGATGTATAAGGTAAAACCTGCAGAGACTGTGCTTCCATTTCTCAGTCTACTAAAGTGAAAGAACAGAAGGCTTGCAGCCTAAAGCTTAATTAAACAACTAGATTTTAATCTAATGTACTGGAGAGAGGAATCGGTGTGTGTAAATGATAATAAGAGAGTTCCCTGTTAGAAAAACAAAACAGAAAACTTAGAGGAAAAAAAAAGACTTAAAATAAAATAGCTGTCAAATTATTCTGAAAGCCTCTGGTTACATGTCAGTCAGAGGATCTTGCTGCTCATGGCAACAGCCTTTACTGACACAAGATTAGAAGCTGCTTTTGCAACTGTCATCCAGGAGGGTACAAGTAATTGATTTTTAGGTTCAACTGCCAAACTAAAAATAACAATAATAATAAAAAATTACTTAGATTGGATAACATGTATGGCTTCCCCCTCATCCATATGGAAAACCAAAATTATTTTACATGAATAAAATATTACATTTTGGTTGTTTTTTTCATAACAGTGAAAAAGCAAATTGATAGATTCTCCTTATAGGTGTGTTAATTGGTTTCTATTCTGTTATGGCAAAGATAGGGGGCTTTAAGCTTTTCACAGTGGATTTGAATATTTCATAATATTAATTAGCTATACTTTTTTCTCATAAAGAGTCAAATTTTGAAAGCTGTGTGTGGCTATGTACAGTATCATTCTCTAAGGAGACAACTTGGGCATCTGATTACATGTTCATAAGATCCATAAAGACTGTGAAGTGAAAGCTGCCTTTGATATTTGAATCCTCATTTTCCCTTAAAATAATCAAGTAATTGAAGCCTTTAATGTAACAAAACACAAGTGAAAGTGTACGACTCCCTTTCATCTCCCTGTAGGTAGGTAGGCCCAAATACTATGTTGTGACAACACAGTGAAATCAAAGGTGACATTTGTCTTCAGGATGTATTAAGACGCTTTTTGGAACCAGCAGGATATTACAACTTCACTCTCTCCAGACTGGCACCCCAGACTCATGAATCCCTGTGACTGAAGGTGCCACTTCAGTTGCTGATATGTCAGTTCATTAACCCCAGTCTTTCCAATTGCTGGCACTGCAGACCCCCATAGACACATGAACACAGAAACAAGAATCCCCCACCCAGAAAAACAGAAAAAAATGTAATCTGATAAGAAAATATGACAGATTGTGGCGATCAGCAGCAGGGTGTTGACAGAAGTGTAGAGAGCACTGTTAACATTAGATTGCTCCCTTTTATTCCCTTATCCCCCTCTATTTTCCCTCAATTGTTCACTTCCCAAATCACCTAGACCCATCCTTTTCCCTGCTTTCAACTCTTCTCATAAACACCCCTAAGGTCCTATGTGAACCCCAAATGTCTGCATTCTGTAATAAGTGTACCCTGCCATTATGTGTCTGTACTATTTTATGTGTGTGAAGACCAGCCTTTGTCATGTAACCTACTGTCATTGTCTTGGCTTATTTTTTTAGTCAGTTAATGTATTTAAGGGGGTTATGATGCCACAAGGGCCATGTGCATCTCTCTACCAGGAAAGTCTGGAGGTTTTTTTGCTCAGTAGGACTGAGCTATGTTTCAAGAAAACTGTCTCTGGGACAGTGTTGCCTGAGTTTTTGCTTTTCCTGAGACTCTGGTCTAGGAAAGACTGATATCAAGAGGTGACTGAGTTTACTGGCAAATGGCAAATATTAGTTTAATAGATTAATTAAATATGGGATTTTGTTCACTTCTGAGCAAAATATGAACACTTGTTCTAAGTCTGATTTGTTCTTATTGTTAATTTTTAAACTCAGCTCTATTATTCAGTTCTTAGTCCTTGTGACTTCTGGTTTCTATCTATCAGTTGCAAATGCAAGAAAGCCCTTAGATAAATTGCCTTTGTTCTGACAGATCCATCTAACAACTTTGCTCTACAACTTAGTATGACAGAACCTACATTAAACTTAGTCAGTTAATAGTAAAAAGGTTGGGGTACAGAGTTCTGATGAAAAGTAGGTTCTCAGACATTGCTGCTAGAAGAATTTTTTTTTTATCCTCCAACAGGACATCAGTCATCCTGTGGCTTTGATTTAAGTTAGAGCTAATGGAAACCTGTTCTCTGTATCACACCGGGTTGCCACAAAATAATACTTGTGGAGCTCAGCCTCCCTAGTTTTTTCTATTTCCAGCAGTACTGGAGACAAAAATTAATTTATTTTTGCAGCTACTAAAGTCACCATGCTGTAGGGTAATGGGAGTTGCTATGGAGTGAGTCTGTCTATTGACCTTTCTCCTTTCCAGCAGCATTCAGTGACTGCTGTTGGCTCTTGCTGTCACCAAGCAGGAGATATAAAACCAAGATATTACTTCAACAATAACCTGGCCCAGGGTAATGAGTCTTCCTAGCCATTTTGGAAAGCCTAACTTTCCAGTTGTTATGCTCTTGGAAGTAGCTGTCGATGGTCTTTCTCTATCACAGCAGCTAACCTCTCTGTGCTCTGGCTGTGCTCCCAGCCTGGGTGGTTGTGGCTGCAGCCATCTGAGTTGCACACGGAGATGAGGTGATTTTCTGCTTCTGTGCCATCTGCACAGATATATCTGCAAGGAACAAAGACTAGCAAATAGCAAAAAATCAGAAGACCAGGAAAGGGGGAGGAAAAATAAGCAGCAAATGTTAATCACCAGGATGGTAGTAAAACAGTGCTTAAAAATGCTTTTGGACGCATTAGGTTGATTTTTCTCTCTGGTTCACTTGGTCAGATTTGGAGGTAATGATTTTCACAACTTCCTAGATGACTTCAGTACATGCCTTGCAGTCTAAGGGAGAAAGGTCTTTTATCTTCCTACGTACCTCAGCTGTGAGACTGGCTTCATAGTAGTTAGCTTGCCTTTTTCTGAATAAGCCATGTGTGATAGCGCTGAGAGCTCTGTTCTTTTCCCTTGCCACATGGCAGTGTTCACACCTCAGCTGTTCCCTGCCTATACATATTCAGAAGGAAGTTGCAAGAGCATGGATTTTTTTATTAATATAAAAAAATGTTTTCACTGTCCCTGTGTAAATTTGTACTTTTTTAATAGCTGCAATTGGATTTTTTTAAAGTATTCACAGGAATCCAAGGGTAGGAGACTTCAGAGAAATTGAAACCATTGTGAGAATCTCAGTCAAATTCCTAATGATTTTTAGAAACATATGGTGAAAGAGAGGCTAAGTGGACATATTTCAGTGTGGATTTGACATAGGTGAAGGCAAGACTTACATGTAATGTGTAAATGTCTCTCCTAGTGATGGGGATATTATCTGGGGCAGAACTGCAATTTCAGATGCAAGTGTTCGCTTTTGTAAGTCCTGTAAGATTCTGTTTGTTTGAGGGTGTATAATGCCTTTTGTGATAGATGACAACCTGCAACTGAGTCTTTCTCAATAAAGGACAGTTTCTCTGAGGCACTGGAAGATCTCACCTCCTTTAGAAAAACTTAAGTAAGTTCCCAAGGTTTTCAACCCAAGTTGAACAGGCTTCTCTTACACATTGCCCCTCTTTGTTGCTTTTTTTTTTTTCCAGGATTATTTTTGCTTATCAATTAACATGAATTCACATTGGCTGCTGCTCAGTGTTTATCAAAATGGCCTTGTTCTGTAGAAACAGCACAGAGGAGAGATTCCACTGCCTTTCCCTCTGAAGAAAAAGCTCGTATTGTGTAAACCTTTCCTTTATGTTCTATAGCAAATGGAGCAGTTAAATATGATATTAACAGAGGCATAACTGATCATCTCCACAGAAGCTGAAAACTGTTTCAGAAAACCTTTCACAAGGCAGAGCTGAGGACTAACGTATGTAGTGCCATGACAGCCCCCTGTTGCTAACAGGTATTTTTCAGCAGAGCCTGTCAGCAGCAGATGAGGCTCTCCTCTGCTTTTACTGTATCTGGAAGGCAAAACTCCAGGCAGCAGGGTGTGGATGTGGAAAGGCACACCTGCTTCACAACATGAAGCTTGGTGTGGTGTGTGCGGAACGAACAGAGGAGAAAAACCTGCTATGTGTATCCCCTTCTTCCTCCTGGATCTGCCCTATTCCACCTGACCGTCTCCTGCAGTCATAAATACCATTTTTCCCTTTAAGGTGCTGTGAAAGCACAGGCCTGGGGAGGGCTGGATATTTCTTTGCTCAGAGGAATTTTATTTTTTTTTAAATAAGGAGAAAGATTAGGAATATAGAGCATCTGGGTTGGGGTAGAGGTATGGGCAACAGACTGTGGGCATGGACGCTGACAGATATGTGGCACAGGACCACTGGGGCTTCTGTTTCCCCCTCCACCTCAAGTTGTGGCAAGGCTTGTCCTTCATCTCAACACTTGAGCAGACAAGGACCCAAGTAGGCTCAGTGTTGCCACCTGTCCTAGGTTACAATATAGATGTATTTAAGTATTCTATTACCACCAGCTGTGGGCCATTAGCTGTTATCTCCTGCTATGACCCACCCCTGATAACAGATAACAATGGGCCATCAAGAAACCACTGCATGAGTCATGGACTTATCTCATCCTATTGTGAGATGCTCCACCCAGGAGGGAGGAGCCAAGCATTCCCACCTGGATGTAACCTGGCCTTGGAACTGCCTAAGTTAGCCCTGTCTACTGGCTTCCCAGAGGACAAGAGCTACCACTGGACCTTCAGCTGGAGACCAGACCTTCCATAGAATCACCGCTTCAACTGAGCTACTTCATTTGGACTGCTACCACCACCCTAACAGGGTGTAAGGTTGTATCTGATTTTGTCAGTGCTTTTCCTTGTATTATTTCACTTATTTTTAATTTTTCCTATTAAATTTTATTCTGACTTGCGATGTCCCACTGGTTTGTTTTCAAACCAATGCACCACCTGTGGCATGGCTCTCTAGGTGACTTTTAAAGTTCCTTGATGTCTTAGCAAGCTGACTGCTGGAGACCAGTGAGGCCCCCATATAAATTGAGAGTATTTCAGCTGTCCTAACAGGCAATTTCCATTAAATGCTCTGGATTTGATGAATTGCCCTCTCTTTACTTCCATCAAATGCTTTCTTCTGTGGTCTAGGTGGGGGCATTACGTTGTTCATAAAAGTAGAAACCCTAAGAGCAATCTTGTAACAATGGCAGGGTTTGAGAGTGTAGTGTTTGCTGTTTCCTCTGTGGGTAAAGAGGGAAATCTTGTTGAAATCCAAAAGTCTGTTCAGCTTCAGTTGCAGTGGCCCCGATTTGGCCTTCAGCCCTGCACCTGTAACTTGTTGCTCTACAGGGCTGAAAAGTAAGGTGGTGTCACATGTACAAGGAGGAAATGGAAGCAGTTGAACGACTCAGACATGAATGTGTCTGCTCTCCGTCTAAGGCTCTGCAATGCGGAAAACACTTGAGTTTTTTGACAAGGTGGTTTTAAAAATCCAGGGCACTAAATAATGATTATCAACAGGGGACATCTCTGAAAATGTTGTTCTTGTGAGGTCTTCCATTGTTACACCATTGGAATCACATACCTAGTCTTGTGTCCCAATCCTTACTTACAAGAAACTTAAGGGAGTTGGATATTGAGTTTGCAACTATTTCTGTTATCTCACCCAGTTCTGTTATTTCAACTTCTTAGACTGCATTTGAAATTATATTTCAGGTTCTTGTGCCTCTCTTTTGGCACCCAGGGCTAGATTTGCAAATTAAAACTTACCCTGACCTTTGGTCAGCAACATTGGGCAGCTACCTAGCTGTTGTGGATTACCTCAAACTTCTAATTTTAAGTTTCTAATTCATGCAATATGAGGAAAAAGTATGTTCCCTAGTGTTGGGGTTAACTTGGTGGAATTATACCACATCACTTGAAATAGCTTACCATACCTGGTGGTGAATGGTGTGACTTGAGAGCAGCTCTACCAGTTTTTTTGTTTTAGTGGTAAGTAAGCTCCTAAGTGTTCTGGGGATGAGTTCTCCCACTCTCTCCAACAGCAGTAAGGAAAAATGAAAGTCAGGGGAGGGTCACTGGCAACTAAGATACTGTGCCAGGCTGCAAGCTCAGCCCATTAAATGTGAAAATCCATTGTGCCGGTTTGGCCAAAA
>VZRO01007708.1:0-49677 GCA_013397915.1 Daphoenositta chrysoptera | reverse complement strand
GTCAGAGCTTTTCAGTTTTTTAGGGCCTTTTAATCTGATCTTAGATTCTGCCTATGTTGCTAGTATAGTTAAAAGAATAGGGGGATCAGTTGAAAATGAGACATGTCATTCCTTCTACAAGTCCCTGGAATAGCTCATTTTACAATCCCTAAGAAATCAGATTATTCTGTAATGCAGGAAATGGGAGCCCTGCAGCTTGGCCTGCTCTNGCCCTGCAGCTTGGCCTTCTCTCCATCAATGTTACCTATCAATTGGCAACTGTTAGTTATCGACCTAAAAGATTGCTTTTTTACAATTCCTCTGCACGAGGATGATAGTGAGAAGTTTGCCTTCTCAGTGCCATCCATTAACAAGGCAGAGCCAGCAAAGAAGTATCAATGGGTTGTGTTGCCACAAGGGGCGCGTAATTCTCCCATGATGTGCTAACTGTATGTTGCCTGGACATTAGCTCCATTGAGAAAACAGTACCCACAGTATCTTATCTATTATTACGTGGATGACATTCTGATAACAGGGGAACGTCTAGACGTTGCAAACCTGCTACCTGCCTTACAGCAGCAAGTGAGAGAGGCAGGCCTTCAAATTGCCCCTGAGAAAGTCCAACAGGCCCCATGGAAATATCTGGAAATGCTTATCACTGAAGCTCAAATTCGGCCTCAAAAACTAACAATTTGCACAGAAATTCAGACTTTGACAGTTGTTCAAAAATTAATTAGGGACATACAATGGATTCGTAATACCTGTGGCATAACAAATGATGATCTTATTAGTAGGTACTCACAGTGACCCACTAGCATTAACCCATTACTCAGGCTTGCAGCAAGACTCTGAAATGTTACAGCATTGACCAAAAGTTGTTTTAAAAATCCTATGTCAGGGTCATGGGAAAGACCTGTGGAGTTGCTAATGGGGGGAAGGAGTTGTGTTTGTGTCATCATTACAGATGAAGGACTACGATGGATACCAGCAAAGTGGATTCATCCCTGGCTTGAGAAGGACACTTCAATCTTTGATGCTACTGAAAAATATACATTGTGCCTTTCTTTTTAGATATTTATATTGCTCGGCTTCAGGTATACTAGATAAGTTAAGATATTGGATAAGTAGACAGTTAAATCAGCTTTAGGTATACTTGGTAAGTTAAGATAGATAAGTTAAGATATTGGATAAGTAAACATTTACTGAGGTAAATAGTATTAAACATAGTATGTAGCAGAATAAAGCTGCTATAAATTTTGTTATTAGCCCATGGGCATGGGTGTAAGAATGGTGAAGGGAATTTTGTAATTACTATTAGCTATTACTGTGTTGCTTTGTGTTATTCCATGTATGCATTGTTTAGTGTTATTCTAGAGATGACAGTCAGCGATCCGCGTAATGATAAACATAGCAGAAAGAACCTGGCTGGTGCAAAATAGAAAAAAGGGGGGAATTGTTGTAAGGCATTAAAATCCTGTCACGGGCCCCAGCCAAGTTATGCTCAGTTACCTTATCAGAGGCCTCAAGAATTCGTCAAGGCTACAGAGATGTAAACTGTTCTAAATTGGGAAAGAAGCTGTTGGAAGATGGGATAACAAAACGGCAAGAAAGTAGAGAAAAAGATGGACGGTACCATCCTGGACTAGAACCAATCAGGTTCTCTGAAAGGTGCATGCAGAGCATGGACAGCATAGAGATCCAATCAGATCATGCGATTGTGTGAGCTACAGCTGCAGAAATATATAAAAATAGTGTAATGTAAACAATAAATGGACTCTTGCAAAATCATATTGGTTCGTGGTATGAGAGTCCCGTTCTCCCGCATAAAGGGGACGTTCTCTGTCCTGGGATGCGAACATTTAGGCAAGGAACTGAGATCATAATGTCAGTCTCTGATGTTGAAGCCCATAAGTGATTGAAGTTGAGATCAGTCTTCCCTGCTGTTGAAAGCAGTCCTGTCACTCCTCAGCTCCCCCTGATTTCCACTGTTGGCATTGGCATTCATGTACTTTGCATGGTCAGTTGGGTTGAGTGATTCAAATGAAAACCCAAAATAACCCATTGCTAGTGGCTGGGGCAGTTTTGCACTCAGACTAGGGCCATGTAAGTCTGAAGTTGAGGTAAGAACAAGTGGTTTTCATCAGCAGTGCTCACTGAGGCTGACGAGAAGTGCTCCTAAAGCTGTAGCAAGCAATTCGTAAAACAGAATGAGCGTGGCAGGTGTTTTGAATCCTCTAAGAGAGTTTTTCACTAGGCTAACAAATCTGTTCTCTGTGGTATTTCTGATTTATTCTCCCCATTCTCTTTTCAGGCTCCCCAGGAAGCACTTTCCCAGATGGTTCTGGCTGAAGTGCCCAAGCAGCTGGTGTCATACTATAAATGGCAGGGGTGCCCCCCCCCTGAAACTGCCAGAAATCAAGGCAATGTAGATTCAGGCTGGCCCTTGCCACCTGTAGCACTGGGGTGAAGAAGAGCTGCCTGCAGCCACACTCTCGCTTTTACACTGTGGGTGCTCAGTGCCTTGAGATTGCACCAGTCACACCACTTCTTTCACCTGCTTGCACACCGAGTCTTTGATCTTTCCTATTTCTATCAGAAGAAATGTAAATACAGAAAAACTCCTGAGTGCTGGAAGTTTTTGTCACACACAACCTTGTTGGTTTTCTACCTTGCAACAGGGACATGTTGTGACACATCATACCACACATTGTTGCTTGGCACATCCCATCTGTTACTCACTATCAGGGTGGGCCTCTGCACTGAGCTGCTCCAGTGCTGAGCCCGGTGGGAGAAGTGTTGCACCTGTGTTTGCTGTAATGACACCTACCATTTGATCCTTGATAGGTGTCTTTCTTCTATCAAGCTGCATTTGAAATGGGGACCTTTCTGTTCTGGATGTGACCAAAGACTGTTGGTTGGATGCTTGAGGTAGTTCCTGTTGTGCCTTCATAAAGTGCCAGTATATTTTTTTTATGTTTCAGTGACCATACCTTTCTGTATTCTTTTTAATCACACTTTTCTATTATCAAAATTTCTTTCTGTGATGAACTCCTGCTTGGAGCCACTGTTGTAGTTTAAGAACACTGCACTTCACTTATTTATGGGGGATAAATGAGGATTAATCATTAATTAATGGGATTGTGGTGAGATTAATGAGTCACATTAATGTGACTTTAAAAATCCAGCAGTTGGAAACACTGAAATGAAGATGCTTTGAGTGAATTCTTTATATCACACAAGTTACAAAATGAAGAAGTAATGTATCTGTGGAACTCTAAGGAGGTTCTTCCTTATCCTCAGTAGTGTGAAGTGTGCTTTACATGGTCTGGGGACTGTAGAACAGGCACATGACAGCAAAGCACAAATGTTTTGAGGGAAATGGTTCATTTCCAAGTAGAGATAAAGAAACTTGGGCTTGTCATTGCACTACAAGTGTCATCACTTTCAGTTACATAAATAAATATTCTACTTTGACTTAAATAACATGTCTGGACTCTTAATTCCTTCCTGGAGTTTTCCCTTTGTTTTCCAGCATTGTGGATGGTGGTGTTTCAGTATCTGAATGAGCCTAGGTTCAGTGTGATCCAAAAAAAAAGCAGAGCAAGTTGTGCATCATTGTTAATTTTGTTCCCTTTTAATCACTAAGACTGCTGAATCCCACAGCCCTTTCTTGCAGCAAGATGAGATGTTCCTTTACTGTGAACAAAGGAATTTGTCTGTTCTACCATATAAACCAGAACATGGTGAGAATGCACTGGCAGACTGCATCTGTGATCCAGGCCCTGAAATTGGTAAAGTTTACAAGCTTGAGTGAAGGCAGAACTTGGGGTTGAACTCATATCCTCAATTAGACTAATTGTTTTGGGTGGACTCTGCCACCAAACTACCATTACATAGCTTGTGCTTGAAGGGTTGTGGGGTCAGGACCACTGCTGAGCCAAGATGAATCTGTTCTAGTTTTTTATTCAAACCTATTTTGACCATGATATGTTCTCTCAGGTTACATAAACAGCCTAGCTTCCTCTACAGAAAGCTGGACTGTCTTTCCTGACACCTAGCCTGCAGCACCCCATTTTCTTGCACTTTATAAGTCTTGCACTTCAAGACTTAGTCTTGAAGGAAACCAAGCAACTTCTTGAGTGGCTTTCTAAACTGAAATGTGTTACAGGTGTGGAAGAAAGGGATGAAAACTGCCAGGTCATCTCCGAGAAACTGCTCTTGTGGTAGAGAACATCATTCACTTCTGTTTATAGCTGCTTACAGCCTGTAGACAGAGCTCTCCTTCTCTGTGTTATACATACAAGAAACTTAAGGCTGGTTTTTTTTTTGTGTGTGTGTGTATTTTGAAGCCCATTTTGCCTCTCCTTTTTAAACCTCTGCCAGCTCCTGTGCAAAACAGAGTGAATCCTCTGTGTCTACCCCATAAGGAGTGCAGTCACTGCTCTGCAGCTAGCTGAGCTATCTTCAGGTGCAGGACTCATTGATGGTAGAAGAGACCTTTCCTGTTTTGGTGGGGGGGAAGAGGCCAATAAGTGGTAGAAGCAGGTCTGAGTGGAGAGGAAGAGGCCAAGAAGTCATAGAGGCAGGTCTGAGGAAGTTCTTCCCCCTGTGAGAGCAGACCTGAATTTGAAGGAGATGCTCTTTACCCACAGGTAAGTGGCAAAAATATGAGCAAGAAAAGGGACACAAGTCCTGTAGTTGTCACTTAGGAACAAGAGCTGCATGGGTGTGGGCCTAGGTGAAAAGCCACAGGAAGCTAAGTTTGGAAGCTACTGACCTGGGATGACAGAATTTTGCCTGTTTTCTGTCTTTTACTCTCCCCAGGACACCAGGTTTTAGAGGAAGTGCAGACAGCTGCTGGGCACTTCAGTGGAAGGCTGGCAGGTGTGTTTCCTGCCACGTGCTGCCCTGGGTGAGGCTGGAATGCAGACTGATCGCATGGCTGTTGAGTTAGAGGAGAGGTCAGGTTATTTTCCTCAGGACAATGTGTTGTGCAGGCTCTCTGTGTCCGTCAATTACTGGCTTGGTTTATCTTCATGGTGAGCACAGGCAACACCCCAGAAGTCTTTTTACCCTTACCAAGATTAAACAAGCACCTTTGTACCTGTGATCCCCAAAGGTATTTCAGCCTCAGGGCTTTGAAAAAATCAAAAGCTGTTACATGTGGGAGCTCAGAGGGGAGGATTCCTCTTGCTTCCTGGACATGTGTTAATAAATACTGGTGACATTTCATGCCAGGCTATGCCACACTACCCAACAGGTAGTGGGAGATAATGCCTCTTTTGCCTGGATTACTGGTTGGGTTAATGGCCCTCCTTGAGGTCTAAAACACACAGGCAACTTTTTTGCTAAAAATGAGGCACTGTCTTCAGGTGGGTGCAGTGATGAGAGACTGCTCCAGGTGTTTGAGGAAGCCACACAAACTCCATAGGGAGGTGCTGTCTTTTGACCAGCTTTGAGCAAGTACTGGATCCACTCAGCAGCAGCATACTTTGGTGGTCTGGGCGTCTTATTAAACTGCTTAAGTTGCACTCCTCACTCCACTCTACCCATGACTGGATGTGGGGTCAGCACACTGAGCTTTCTGTCTGTTCTAAACTGATGGGCTCACTTATTTGGGTTCTCAAAAGTGGTGTGCCAAATGCTGTCAGTCTGCTATGTTTTGTTGCTGCATGGTTGTGCTGGTTTGAAAGTAAACTGGTGGGGGAAATGAACCCCTCTCAACAACCTTAAGAGAGATTACAGGACAGAGTTACAATTTATTAAAGAGATTATGATAAATACAATGATACAGAGAGAACTGGTTTTAAACCACAAAGAGTGAATACAACCTGGCACCCTGTGGGTCAGGGCGATAGTACCAGTCCTGTCGAAGTTCTGGTCCTTCTCCAAAGCCAGTGCGTGGTAGTGCCTGAAGTCCCCAGGCCCAAAGATTATATAGGTTTGTTAGGAAAATTAATCTGCAATGCCAGCGGCTCATGTCCAAAAAGGAAACAGAGAAGTCACGTAGCTTTATTCATGAATAAAGGGAGAGACCAATGGGGCATTTTCCATAGGGTCTCTCAAAATGATGGCGAATGCAGCCTCCTTTTTATCCTAATTTCCCAGCCACATTTCCCTCTCTCTTTCCCCATTGGCTGAGGTACTTGAGAAGTACAGACTTCCCGAATCGCCTAATACAGACCCCCTTCTAATGTGCACACCCCCCACCCCTTTTTTTCTTTGTATTTCTGTTCTTTTTCTCTAAATCCAAGAATTCCGCACAGTGAGCAACAGTGTCAATTGGTGGAATTCCTCTGGAATTTATGGTTCCTCCCATTGCTTTTTTCACTTATCAATATCTGGCTTTATCTACAAACAGGCCCACAGTTTGTAAAGACATCCCTCTAATTCCTTTCACGTTCAGGTGGGAATGCTCAGTACCTCCCTCAGGGCAGAGAGTTTCACAATTGGTGAGGTAACACTGTTAGTCATGGGATATTTTGAGAGTCCTGGATAGTTTAAGTCATTGCAGCTGCCCATTGTGCTGTTGCTGTTGGGTCCACGATGGCCCACTAGCAGAGTTGACCCCTCAGGCTGGGTGGGACCGTTTTGGTGCTTCCCCCAGAGGGAGTTATCACAGCTGAGTCATTGGTGTGAAGGAAAAGAAACACTACCCTGGGTCGCAGGGTTTGCCTCGCTTTCCTTACCTCATTTAACACCCAGCTCATAGCCTGAGGGGTCGGGAGTGCATTGGGCAGCTCCTCCAAACCATCTATCATCAGCGGTTCATCAGAAATGATGTAGAGCTGGGTAGAATACTCCTGTAAGTAGGACAATGGTGAAGTTGCATGCTCCCACCACAGCATGCTTCCACTGCCCCCAGCACTGCTTTCCAGGTGCTCCAGGAAGTGTTTGTGCAAGAGGGGAATAAAGGGAATATCTGCAGGGCTTGCTTCAAAGCAACTGGCATTACACAGGTATGATTCACTCCTTGGTGTTTGTGGAGCTGAGTAAGCCACCCTGGCCTTCTGCAAGGTACCCTGTACAGCAGGTGTGGATGCAGGTGTATGGAAAATCCTGCTATGAAAAGCCAGTGTCCACAAAGGAGACAGAGAAGTCCTGCAACTTTATTCGAATAAAGGGAGAGAGTCCACTGGGGCACACGCCCGTGGGGTTTTCGCTCTCTCGGTTTCGGAGGACGCAGCCTCCTTTGATCCTAAACTCGGGCCGCACGTTGCCCTCTTCCTTTCCCCTTTGGCTCAGGTACTAGGAAGGTACAGCCTTCCCAAATCGTCTAACACATATTCCCCCTTGAACCTGTCATTTTACCCCAAAGTTCAGAAACTCGGGCTTCTGCCGACCGACTTGTCTGTTTTAGAAGCCAAGCTGCCTGATCCCGGTAAGGAACCTGCTGCCCAAAGTCAGTAGAGACATTAAGACCCGTTTCAAAGACTTCTACACCCATAGCTTCATCCATCAAATTGTAAAAACATTAGCACACATTTTTCCTATCACAGGTGTTAGGTGCTGGGTGCTGAGGGGGAGAACCAGACCCCCAGAAGAAAGAAATGCTCTTCAAAATCTGCTCAGCTCATGCTTGTTCAACTGCTTTAATCTGGCCTGAATTTGTGTTTTGAAAGAGCTCTGGCATCTTTATCAGCTCTCGTTTAGATGGGATAAACTGGATTAGGCCCGGGGACTGCAGCAGAGAGCACTAGCCGGCTTCTGGCACCATGTGCCTCGGGTCTCCCTCCTCCCCCTCCTTGTGAGGTTGTCAGTACCCTGTGGAGCATCTGAAACTCCTGCCCCACTGCCTGTGGATTTTGATGCTTGTCTCTGCCCTGCAGAGATCTGGCAGCTGGGCTGCAGCCACTGTCCCAAAGTGCTCCGGCATCCTACCTCCACTCAGCAGCCCCTCAGGCCCTGCTCAGGGGGCTGCTGAGGATGTGCTGTTCCTCGTGTCAGGAGAGCCCAACCCTCACAATCTGAATGCTGTGGTGATCTGTCCTTTCCCACCCTCCCTCTGTTCGTTTTGGAGGGTTTTAGCCACAGGACTTGTGATATTGTGCTGGGGAAGGCACAGGGCTGGGGTGGCTAAAAGCAGAGCCAGGCTCTGTATTCACAGCCGGTGTCTCTCAGTTCTGAATTCAGCAGCCCATGTCCCTCCAGGCACCAGCTGAAACGTGGCCATGTGATGGGTTCGCTTCTGCCGTTTCCTGCAGTGCTCCCCAGGGGTCCCCTGCGGCCCAGGGCTCCATCAGCTGGCAGAGGTGCATTCTGGGGGGCTCAGCCTGGTGCCCCTAGGTTGAGGGAGGCAGTACAGCCAGGGCTTCCCCCTTCTCCCTGTGTCCCTCAGCAGGGGCTGCCCAGCCCATGGGGCACTGGGGTGTGGAGTGTCTGGCCAGACCGGCTGGGTGAGTCGGCACTGAGTCACTCTGGCGGTGCGCAGCTGAGCGAGGGGCAGCAGGGCTCGCCACTGGCTCCATGGCGCTCAGCGTCGGTGTCCAGCGGCTCTCCCAGCTGCCAGGCCATGGCGAGCGGCAGGTCCATCTCAGCTTCCGAGGTGGGCTCCGGGTGGCAGGGAGGGCGGGGCTTTGGGGGTTGAGGGCTGGGGGCTACCTTTCCCTGCCAGCACCTTTACACCTTCTCTCTTCTTCTCAAGGCTTTACCCAGAAGACGAGGAAGGTCTGCTGTGGCCCAGAGGCCATCTTCAAGGAGGTGAGGGAACTGGGATCATGTGAAACATATGGGACAGGGATGGGACAGGTCAATGTCTTGGTCATAAAATCATAGGTTGGTTTGCATTGGAAGGGACCTTGAAGATCATCTAGTTCCAACCCCCACACCATGGGAAGGGACACCTTCCACTTGACTGTTTTCTGGGAATTTCTCTGCTGTGTCCTTCTGCTCTGCTTAGAGGGCCAGATGGGTCCCTCACACTGTGTCTGTGACTTACGTGTACAAGCTGCAAGAGCTGAAATTTAACTGAGTGATGCTGCCTGGAAGCCTGAGCACACCAAAGCTGAAGGCAAAGCTCCCCCTGCCCTCAGAATGCTGGATTGTCACTGCAGTCAATGCCTTGGGAGGCAGGAGTGGGACTTGTGTGTTTGAGTGTGTATGTGTGTGTGTGCAGGGGCAGGGGTGGCCTGGGAAGCATGTCTGCAGCTCCAGTGCCATCCCCGTTGAAGCCTGTGAGAGCCCACCTCTGCTGTGCCAGTGGGTGGTTTCCACCTGTCCGTTGCTCAGGTCCCAGTGCCAATGTGCCTGGGGAAAGGCAGAGAAGGTGGGGGGTGGGGGGAAAAGGAGGAACAGCCACCGTTTTGTGTGTGTGGTGAATTGAAGCCTCAGGGTGCAGCTCTTCTATGAGCCAGATGACTCCTGCCTGGCTGGTCTCTTCTCCCCAGATACCTTTGTTACGTTCCCACATTCTGTCGCACTCCACAACCTGCCAGCTCAAGGACCCCAGCAGGCACAAGCATCCTTATTTTTCCAGGGTGGTGCTGCTCTGACTTCTTTAGCAGCTGACCTGTGGCTCTGTGCTGCTGGAGAGGCTCTATGATCTGCCTGACCAGCAGGAAAGTAACTTCCCACCACAACTGCTTTTCGTCATGCCCATGGACTTGGTCACCTCACAGGGGAACCAAACAGTCACGAGACATGGGAAAGTGTGGCTGAGAATGAGTTGTCATCCCTTCCTGCTCCATTTGTTTGCAGCTCTTTCGTTGGCCTCACTACGGGAAGCTCATCTTGGGTGAAATGCTGTCCATTAAGGTTTACAACTGCAGCAAGGTTTTCAGTAACAGGTGGGTTCTTTGATTGTTGGGGTGACCAGTAGAGGTGGGGGAGGAGACATACTGGTCTTTACATTGTCTACTGGGAATAGAAAATGTTTATTGAAAATTTGATGGAAGGAAGATGAGCAGGATGCCAGTTATAGAGGAAGGATGGAGCTGGTTGTTCTGGTCGGGCAGCAGTGCTGTATGTATTAAGTTAAATAAGGGGAATGATTTCGTTGTGCCAGCAGTAACAGGGACTACATAAGGATCCAGATCAGACCCTCAGCTGGGACAAAGGTTAAACAAGGCCCTAAAAACCAGCTACAAGGGCAGGTCTTGCTGCAGACAGACGGCCTGCTCTCACCCTGAACATCCTTGTGGTGACCGTGACAATGCTCATGGTGACCCAAATTCAGCATATCTGTCGGTGTAGAAAAACCCTGAACCCATCGTGTTATGGTTTAACCTTTAATAAGACAGCAATTTCAATTTAAAAGATCAGCCAGAACTTAAAATGCTTCTAGGTGGCACAGACACAACACTGTGAACTCAGTGGCTATTCCAACAGTTGTAAAACACTGCAGGGAAACCCAAGAATAGAGATGGCAGATTGAGTAGTGGTGGTGGAGCAAGAAAGGCAGCAGAGGCATGTCCTTTAGGGTGTGTGAGACATGAGGATGCAGGGAAAGGTGCCAGCTCTGATAAGCAAATTGTAAGAATTGAAGGAAAATGCACCAGCTAATAATGCAAACCTAATAAGTTTGCATCCAGCTAATAATGCAAACCTTTTCAAAGATGTCAGAGAGGGCATGGAGGAAAGAGATGAACACAACACATGTGAGACACAGATAAAGACAGAGCAGAAAGTGTGGCAGAATGTTGTGTCACTGTTTCCTGGATGCTTTTCTTATGGGAGCTGGATCAGAGGAATTGTCTCTGACTGAAAAGTCAATAGAAACTGCTACAGGACAAAGAGATAACACAAACAGTAACAAGGACCTGGCAGCCTGGAGCAAAGGCGTCAAGTGGGAAATGAGTGGACTGACACTATACCCACACATTTCCACTGCTGGGGAGCAGCGTAATGGGAGGTGACAGACAGTACAGTTCAAAAGCAGCTGGTCTGTGCACTGGGATGGTCAAAAATAAATAGAAAGAGAATGTGGAAGGACAGAAGAGAAAAATTTATTACATTGCTGTGTCTGTTTGTGGTCTTTGGATTTCTGTGTGCGCATCCTTCTGTGGCAGCAGCACCAAGCTGGCAAAGCTGGAAAGGAGGGGGATGAGCAGAGAGACTCCTTCCTTGGGGGTAGTAAGTTGGACAGGCTCTGTGTCTCAGAGAAAAGGGAGGTGAGAAGGAATACAAGAGATCAACAGGTCACAGCTGAAATTGAGATGTGAGAAGAGCAATTTCTCTTTTCTGTGTCCTGGGTGGGCAGTCAACTCTTCCCAGCTGGCATTGGGAAGCTCTGCTTCATACAGGGCTTAGACTGGCTGTCAGCAAAGACGCCACGAGGAGATGGAGGCCCATGTACACATGGGTGCAGACAGTGTCACACAAGCCGGAGTTAGGAGTGGCAAATGCCATCCTGCATGCCTTACTGCCACTTGCAGGGAGCCTGATGACCCTTTTCCAGGGAGAAGCCCCTTCGGAGTAGGTAAATTTTGGCCTGACTTGCTGCAGACATTCCTGTGGTCATAGCTTTATGTCCTATTTCTGTATTTCCTTGTGTAAAGCATCTGTTTCCCATTTTTATCTGGGAAGAGTCACCCCAGCTTTGCTGGGTGCCCAGACACAGACTGGCTACTGTGAAGCCCAGCTCTGCTGAAGGGGAAATCTCCTTTGCCCTTCATGAGCCTGGATGTGCACTAGCCTTTAACCATCAATGGCAGCTCAGTTGCAAGCAGCTGCCTGGCCATGACTGGGGTGGAGGCAGGACCTGCTGCAGGGTCAGTCTCAGGTATTCAGCTGCCAGACTCCCTATGGAAAGCACTTCGGGGCAGCTCAGAGGGGCTGTGAGCAGGAGAGTGGAGATCCCAGTACTCCCCAGGATGTAGGTGCTGATGCTATGTACAGTGTTGTTGCAGTCTCTCTTTTTGTTCCAGGCTGCTTGGTACCCTTGTCCTCAGCCTTCAGCACCTGATGACATCTGGAAGGCTAATCCTGCGGGAGTCCCTTTTGGACAAGAACAACAGAGTCACTGGTGTAAGTCCTCCATGGAGAGCCTGGCTATCAGCAATCAGAAAGGCTTTGTGGGAAACCTCATGTGGTACTCCCCAGGTGGACTGGGGACTGAGGGGGAATCCAAAGTGCTGTTTGAGCTGGGAAGCACTGTGGCATTTGTGCCATCTCTGCACAGGGACGCAGACACTTCACATCCACCAAGAGGTTTCTAGGAGCATATACAAATGCATGGGGTGGACTGGGAGTCCTGGAGACCTGCCAAGGGCCTGAATGAGCAGAGGGAGGCTTCGTAAAACCTTCTCAAGTCTGGGCAATGGATACAGGAAGTGGCATCTCATCTGCCTCACGCACTGCACAGTGTATGTGTACAGGCTGCTGCAGTGATGGAGTGGAAGGTGGCAGGGTTCCCTGGGACCCCCAGCAAGCTTTTGGGTTAAACACTAGCACTACCTGGATGGCTTAATGAGTGGGACAGCATGAATGTCTCTGACACCTGACTGCCCCTGTGCTCTGCTCTGTGGGTCCTGCTCTCCTCCTGCTCTGGCATTGGGACTCAGTGGGTCCTTTGCACTTGTAGAAGATGAACGCTATCCGAAAATGAGCTGTTTCCTGCCAGCTGGGTGTGCAGGCACAGCTCAGTGGGTTCTGGACTGCCAGAGCTATGTGCCAGGGCAGCTGGCAGGGCAGGGAGAGCGGAGGCGGAGGCAGCAGTCCTGCCAGGTGCTGCATCTCTGCTTGCTCTTCACGTAGGCAGTATGACTAAACCACATGGTGGCACATGGAAGGCAGATCTGTGGCCACCAGACCACCAGCCTGAGTGTCACAGGCACAGGTTTCTTGTGTTGCTGGACTCCTGGATCACAGAGCAGGTCCAGGTAGAAAAAGAACATTTCCAGGATGATTTTTAGCCCATGCAGCTCACTGGATAAACGTTCATGCCATTAAAGAGACGGGGATTAGACTCACTCCTTGGTGCTGGTGATGGTTTGAAGGGACCCCACTGTGTAAGGTCACAGCTACCCTGTGGCCCAGCCCTTTGCCCCTAGTTGCCTCTTTCCTTGTGCTAACAGCCACACTTGTGCTGATGAGCTGCTCCAACCAAAACCCAACCACATTCAGTTTGCCAGGTTAGTTTTGGATTGTGCAACCCTGGCTGCACAACAGCTGCAGGGGACAGAAATAGGGCAGGCAAGACTGCCCATCCAAGAGAGAGGCTGAGAGCCTGGGACCCTCTCAGCTCAGCTTGGTAGAGATATGACCCCAAGAGAGAGGCTGCTCCTTTAGCTAAGTGGGAATAAAGCCATTAGACTTCCTGCTAGTCCAAGTCCTGTTCTTCCTTGGGACTTGAGTTATTTGTGCCCCTTTTTCTCCTGGTAGTTTGAAGGAGTGTTTTTAGAGCCTTAGCTTTTTATCCAGCTTCATCTTGAGCTTCTTCACCCTCCAGCCTTTGCTGCTGCCTTTCCTGATCACTGTACTGCTGCTTTCTTGGGCTGCATTTCTTTTCCCAGAAATGTGTGTTTTCCAGGGATTGAGCTCTGAACTGAGCTTGTACATCCCCTTCAGCCTACTAAGGTGTGATCTACTCCATGCTAGTGATTTTGGCCTCTGCTGAGAAATTCTTTGTGTTTGTGTTGGTTTGAGATCAGACTGGCCACCTGCAGACCAAGGGTGTTCAGACCTGTGCTGGCTGGGCTGATACCCAGTGTGCTCTGTCCTTCTCTGGCTGTCCTTCCATTCTTGTGTTGCAGGCTCTCGGTGTGCCGATGGCTCCTCCAACATTTTAATCCAAGCTGGCCTGCCTAGGGATGCTCTGCCAGCTGTCTTGTGCCTCCCCTAGTGAGACTGCTCCAAATTCTGCATGTCAGTCTGCAGGGCTGTCCCCAATTCCCTTGTCAAAAATGCGTTGAGGCGACTCTTGGGGCCTCTCTATGGTAGATTTGTAAACTTAAGCCAGCTTTTATTCAATGAATCCTGGATTTTGGGAAGCTGCAGAGGAGGGAGTTTTGTTTCATCTAGCTTGTTGATGGAGGCAGACAAGGGGAGTCTGCTATAAATAGGCTTCTTGTAGGGATTGTGACCACCTTTCTTCTGCTTCTTTCCACCGGCTTCTCACTTATTTTTTTTCTTCCATGCCCCCGCCTTTCTCTTTTTTGTGACATTTCTGCCGTTGTTTTGTGCTTGCCAAGCTCTCAGACCATTTCACTTTCTGCTTGTAGATCTACATTGAGCTGGATTTGCGCTACCAGCCTCCAAATGGCTCAGCAGGGAGCTGGGTTGAAGAGGATTTTGTCTATCTTACGAAAGACAGGTATGGAAATCCTAGAAAGAGCAAATTTCCAGGCAGTTTGTACAGCTGCCTTTGTCAGTGGCTGCCTTAGGGATGCGATCCAGCCTCATTTACTTTCCACCTCTGGCCAGGCTGATGCATCTCAACTCTACAGCAGCAATAAGGGAGCAGGGCTCTTGGATAAAAATACCTTGTTATCACAACGAGCCTTTGGCTGCAATGATCCACTGTAGGTGCTGAGATTTCTGGGACTCCCCAGGAGAGCCTTGAGAGCATTTCTGCAGCTTTCCTGGCTTGTGGTTGCAAAGTTGCAGAGAGCATGTCTTTGGCCTCCAGCAACGCCATGCACCCTGCACACTGGTGTTGCCCCAAGCCAGGGGAGTTGTGGGTTTCTGGGCAGACAGGATGACAGGCAGCAGCAAGGCCTGCAGAGTGTTACTTGTGGAACTCTAGAGGGAAAACAGCAGACACATGGGGTGGAGAGCAGATGAGCTTAGGAGAAAAATGCTGGTGTCCCTGTCAAGAAATAAGCAGGAGTATGGCTGGGCCACTGTTAGTTAAATGCACCAGGGAACAGCCTCAGCACACTGGTCTTTGCAGCAAAACATCTTTTTTTACAGGTCAGAGTTAATCATCCGCAATCATGGATTTGAGCAGCTGGAGTAAGTAGCCCTACTTGAATGTCTTGGCTCAGCGCACAGCCCACTTGTCAGGGCTGATGTATGGCTCATGGCACAGGGGGGTGGGGTGTGGCTTGCAGGACTGCCGAGGGGCTGGGAGCGAAGGAACTGGACAAGAAAGCTGCTGCACTAGGCAGGAAGCTGGCAAAAGGTCTGGAGACTGATGAAGAAGAGGAAGAGGAGGAGGATTTCTATGATACATCTCAGATTGAGGCCTCAGGCATCATCTTCAGCCCTGTGAAGAGGTATCCATGGCATGCTCTACTCTCTTGCTCTTGCTTGGGTCCTGGGGTAGAAAGTTCCAGATCCTGGAGAATTCCTGCAGCTCATGGCAGTCTGCTTTGCCAAAATGTCAGAAAGCTTCCATCTCTAATAGCCCTAGACTGGGTGTGTTTGGGATTTGCTCATTCCCAGGGCAATGGGCCATTATTTGCCAGGTTTTCTGTTGTTTCCCTTGGAGGGGACTTACTGAGGTCCATGATGACATGGACATCTGCTCACCTGGGCTTTTTTTTCCATGCAGCCGCTCCAGACTCTGCTCTGCACGGGATCTCTTTGCCACCCCAACCCCGCAGAGCTTCCAGGTACTGAAGCATTGGGTGTAGGTCCCTATAGCTGCCCCTGGCCCCACAGCCAGTCCCTTACTGCCTTGCTGTGGTCCTGGTCTTCTCCAATTGCCACATACTCCATCAAAGCCTCTAACATGAAGACCATCATGCTTTGTGTGACTTGCCTGGGCAAGATGTAAGGTTCCCTGAGTGTAAGGTTCTCTGAGTGCTGGCCCCAGTATCAGTGAGCCCATGTAGTTAGCTATGGATAAACAGGAGAAGGGAATCAGCTACATGTGCAATTGCAAAACACTGCCTGAGCAGAGCTTCAGAGGGTACCCAGGCAGGGCTGGTGCCTGCCAGCTTTCCCAGGGCCTGTCTGTCTTCCTTAGGGACAGCTGTGGGACATGACCAGGGCCGGAGGGCTATGTGGGGGTTTGCTTGGACATGCTGGTAGAAAGCTGTGGCTCTGGCTGATTATCTGACATCAAGCTAAACTGATTTCAGGGCAGGTCTTCCAGCCCGGCTAGGGATTTAAATTCTTCCCTCGTTCTAAGTAAACGTTGACTCACATTTGGTCCTATCAATGAAGCAGGAAGCTTTTGTGTGGGTTAAATTTCCTACCATTGTTTTCTTGAAGCGATTATTCTGTACCTTAACAATGGCCTAGTTACTTGTACTGAGAGCAAATGTGAGAACATTTCTTGCATATCTTAGACTCGTAAGCAGTTGCAGTAAATGAGACAGCTACATTCCAGTCTTTCCAATGGTGTCCATCTCTGTAGGAGTCAAAGAGGAGTATTAACAGAAGATACAAAGAGCATCTTCTCCAAGAGGCTCTGTGGACCCCACCACGTGGGAGCAGTGGGTTTGCAACCCCTTGGGATCAGGAATTGAGGGTACAAGTGCTGCTGGGAAGGACTGCTGTTGTCAAAAGTATTAGGGCTCTAACACTTTATTTCCTTGCTTCTCTGAAAGAAACAAATATCTCAAATACCACTTTGGTCTGTTCTGGCTGTAGCAGATTTCAGCAGCCATGCTTTTGCCTGCGCTAGGCGTCCACCTCTGCATCGAGAGTGCCTGTACATGTGCATACTAGTATTGTTGAAACAATCTCAAGATGGAGATGTAGACAAGGAGAGTGCTGATTCAAACAAGGAGAGTTCTGATTTTCTCCCACATTTTCTTAGGTTGGGATTAATGTAATCGAAGCACAGAAGCTGGTGGGGGTGAACATCAACCCCTTTGTTGTAGTCAAGGTTGGAGAGGAAAAGAGGCACACGGCGACACAGAAGTCAACAAACTGCCCCTTCTACAATGAAGTATGTGACATGGACATGTCCTTGCTCCTCTGGTGTCCCAAGTGCCTGGGACCGTCCTTGCAAGGGATGCCTGGGAGCCTGGGGCTCAGCTGTCTTGCTCTTCCCTTTCAGTATTTTTTGTTTGACTTCTATGAGCCAAGGGACATTTTATTCCACAGACTCATAGAGATCTCGGTATGTATGTCTTCCTCTTCATCTTACACTGGTTAGTAGTACAGCCCGATGCTTCTGTGCAGAGACATTGGGAGCAATGGGCAAAGGAAGGGTACTAATACCATTGAGGTATTCCAGTGAGAAGCAGTTGCCCACAGAGAGCCACAGGCTCTTCCTGTGGCTGCACTGGGGCAGAGACTTAGCCCTGCTCTGAGCCAGCACTGGGCAGTGCTACCTTCCCACCTCCTCCAGGTCAGGGGTTTTTTTCACCCTGTGACTGAAGTGGGGCCTCTGGGGCACTTTCTTGCCTGCTGCCTTGTTGCCCTGCTGTTTTGGCAGCAATTCCCTACTGCCCCTTACCCTGGAGCCTCATTCTGCCGGTCCTGAAGGTAAGTGACTGGTGTGAGGGGAGCTCAGAAATGATTTGTGCTGTAGAAAAGCCCAAGCAGGCAGAGAGGTTGAAAATCCCTTCGCCTAAAGCACAAGGGCTTCCCCAAGATGTGGGGATATTCTGAAGATAGCTAAACCCAGCCAGCACGTCCTTTTCCAAGTGGTCTTCAAGCACTTTTCCTCTGAAAGGCTGCACATCTCTTCTGCTGGTGTGAGTTCAACAAGCGCTACGCAAGACTTGGGTTTTGGGAAAGACAGTAGCCTGGTGGGGTCATGGCTCTGCCCTAACCCAGCAGGATATGGACACAGGATTCCCTGTGGGAAAACAGATCTGTTCTAGGTCCATTTTAGGGGTGTGGCTTACCTGGGACTGCAGAAACTGAATTGGTTGCATGTGACTGCCTTGGTCACTGACTGAGGGCTATGGGCTGGTGGGCTTTGTGGGAGTAGTTGGGTAGGAATGGGTTTGTTCCAGGGCTTACACAGATGGGTCAATTTGCATGAGGAGCATGCAAACACTGCCTCAGCTGTGCTTTGGAAAGAGCACCTCTTGGCAGCCTTGTGTTCCTCAGAGATACCTGGATGTGTCACCTGGCTGCCCACACCTCATGGTGCTCAGGGGGACTTGTGCTGTCTGCAGGTTTTTCACTCAAAGAAGATACCATTTCTGGGAACCTGCATAGGAACGTTCAAGATGGATGTTGAGACAGTGTACAGCCAGCCAGGTATGAAGGACTGCACCGCATAGCTGTGGCTTGACCCTGGCTCTGTCTGAAACTGGTGTTACCTTCATGCTCTGATGGGTCTGGTCAGGGCCCTGGCTTTAAAGCACTTAGTTTGCATGAGAACCTGAGCTTGCTTCTCCTCCCAGCTGTCTGAAGGCAGGTGACACCTCCTGCACCTTCAGAGGCAGGGTCAGGGCAGTCTTTGTGTGGACAGAGTTGGATGTGAAATGGTAACCTGGCCTTTCCCCGAGGGAACTTCTCCTCTTCCCTCTCAGACCATAGATTTTTCCAGAAGTGGGCAGTTATCAGTGACCCCACAGACACCCGGGCAGGTGTGAAAGGCTTTGTGAAGTGCAACATCTCTGTCTCTGCACGCGGGGATATTGATATCCTTCCCACCTATTCCAGGAACCAGGATGAGGACATTGAAAGGTAGGTACAGTGGGATCTTGCATGGCCTTGGGGAACACTGCCATGTCTCTCTTCACACAACCTTTTTTGCCCTGTTTTCCCTTCTTCTGATGGGCAAAGACTTAGTGAAAAAGATCTGTGGTGAGGCAGGATCCAATCTTCCTGCCAGTCAATGAATTTCCCACCATTGTGTTCCATGGACTCCAGGAGAGAGGCAGAACATGAATTTGTCTTTCAGGAACCTGCTGCTGCCTAAGAGAGTCCCTGCAGAGAGACCCTGGGGCAGGGTCTGCATCAAACTCTATCGTGCTGAGGACCTGCCCAGCATGAGCGCAGGCATCATGGGTGGTATCTCCAAGATCATAGGGGAGAGAAAAATCTTTATCGACCCATACGTGCAGGTCTCATTCTGTGGGCAGCAGGTGAGTCTGTGGGGAAACTCTATTGGGACAGGCTGAATCTCCCTTGGCTGTGTGGCAGCATGTGGTGAGCTCATGGTGCCAGGAGCCTCCATGGTACACAGCAATCCCACTGAAAACAGCCTGGGAGAACCCATTTCTTGCTGTTTTTAGCAGTGGCCTGAGCTGTGTGGCCATGGTTGAGCGATGTCTGGATGAGAAGGCTGTTCTTGACTTTCGTCTCTACAGAGAGCAGCTCATGGGACAGCCCCAGTCCTGGGCACAGCTACTGGCTGAGCTACTGGCTTTGCAGGCAGAGATTCATATCCTTCAACATAGGGATAGGGTCAAATAAATCCTGGAGCAGGACAGAAGTCCTTTTTCTGTGTCAAGCTGGGCTCAGCCTGAGACCCTTGAGTGAGTTTACTGTGATGATGGCCCAGTTTTTGCACACAAGATCAGGGTTTCTGGTCCCGTAATATCCATTAATATGAGAATCAATGTCCTGGGCAGTCTTGTGGGCCTGGAGTGCTCCAGGCAACCCTTAGACACCTCTGGGTCTGCTTCCTGCTTGTATTCCCTTGACTGTGCAGCTCATGGCAGGGCCTTGGGACAGCCCCCATTAATGAAACAGAGAGGAATTGCAGGAGTGGGGATAGGAGCAGGGACACTGCCACCTCCAGAGCCTGCCCAACACCATCTGCAGGTGTAACAAGAATACATGCCATTCCCAGACAAGCTCTGAGGCATCCCTTTCTCTGGGTACTAGCTGGGACTAGGTGGCTTTCACACCTTCTCCTTCCCAGGGGGAAACGTCAGTGGACACCAACACCACTGAGCCCGAGTGGAACGAGCAGATCAGTTTCATTGAGATGTTCCCGCCTCTGTCCAGGAAGATAAAAGTCCAGGTGCTGGATGATGCCAATGTCGGGGATGTGGCCATTGCAACACACTACATTGACCTGCAGGAGATCTCGGACCCTGACAGGAATGGTGAGGCTTTGCATGGCTGACCCAGGGCAGGACATCCTGGGCAGCCTCATGCCATGCATTTCTGCTTGACATGGTGGTCTCCTGGGGGTGGGAGCAGGAGTGGCTGAAGCACACTGACATTCTGGTGTCCTGGGCTGTCCTCTTGGGGGAGGTGTCTCTACAGCAGCACCCTGGAGCATAATGAGACCCTGTCCCTGTTTCTGCAGGCTTTAACCCCACATTTGGCCCAGCCTGGGTGAACCTGTATGGCTCCCCCCAGAACTCAGTTCTGTGGGATGTCCACAAAGACCTCAATGAAGGCATGGGTGAGGGCATCTTCTACCGTGGGCGCATCCTCATGGCCATCACAGTGGAGATTTTCAGCAGCCCCAGCGCAGCAGAGAGGAAGCTTGGGGACAGGACAAGAGGTGCCCTGAGCAAACTGAAGCTGAAGAAGAAAAGTAAAAAATCCAAGGAGAAAACTAAAGAACTGAGTCAACTGCAGGGAGAGGGGGAGGCTGGGATCTCTCAGGAGGCTGAACAGCCCAGGGAGGTCACTGTGGAGGTGGAAGAGCTTCATCCACTCCCCGAGGTGAGTTCTGCAGTGCTGATGTGGCTGATCCATGCCAGTCTTTGACATGCACAGTTGTGAAGGGAAAGAGGCAAGGCGGGAGGCAGCTGTGTTGGTACAATAGCCATCCCTTAGCCTACAACCTGCTCAGTGGCTTCACACAAACATCAGCCAAAGCCATGGCTCTGCACCAATACCCCAGGACTTCCAAGAAATCTTGTTCTGCCTCTGGCAGCCCAGTGGTGATTTCAGCAGCATCCTGCTGAGGTCCTGCAGAAGGGCTGGCAGGCATCAGTCATACCCTGGTGCTCAGGCAGTGTTTTGGCACACAAGGCTCTCAGGCTGATTTCTGTCTCCTTGCTCAGAATGTGCTGGGGAGAAAGGATGAATTCCTCCTCTTTGCTGCCTTCTTTGAAGCCACTATGATGGACACCTCTCTCAGCTCAAAATCTGTCAATTTTGAAGTCTCTATAGGTGGGTATTCCCCAGGGCCCCATGTACAGAAACCATGGGAACAGCGTGAATCTCCCTCTGACAGCCAAGTCAGTTCTTGACATTGCCCTATAAAATCAGCTCAGGAGCTTGGGAAGGATGGGGAATGAGTCCAGGGAGTGTGCACTGTGCTTTACTTACCTGAAAAGCCTGGATCTCTTCTATGGGATTGGAGATTTGCACCATTTGTATAAATTAGCTGTTTTGGGAAAGTTTGGGGAAACTCTTCTAGTAAGTGGGGGTACAAAGAAGTAGAAGGGTTTGGTAGCAAGAAAGGGAAACAAAGGAGGGAAAGTTGGGATACTGGGGTTGGCCATGTGGCACTGAGGGGATGTGACAACGACTGATGAGTAAACAATGGTTGGAGAGTGGGTCAAAGCCCCCACCTGCTAAGCTGGACGGGTGGAGAGGCTTGATGCTGATATACTACTTGAGGAGCTGGTGCTGGCCTCAGTGTAGGGATGCAGACAGTAGTCAGCAGGCACTTGGTGGAGCTGGCAGAACTGGAGAAGGCATACACAAGGACCTCCTTGCAATTGCCCAGCTCCCTCTTGGACCTCCTGGTTGTCCATGTAATGCGCCGGTAGTTGGACACTACTGAACTGCTAGTTCCCAAAGCAGTAAATATCCCTGTGCTTCTCTTGGCAGGAAGACTACACTCTGGTTTTGCCAGCTAGAAAACTTTTTTTCTAGAAAAACCTGAGTGATCCCTCTTACTTGTTTATCATTTAATGCTTACCTTGAAGGAAACTATGGCAAATCTGAAGAGGTTGTGACCAAAGGATGCCAAAAAGTGGAAAAGGAAGAAGTGAAAGAAGAAGAGCAGCCTTTACTGGATGCTGGTTCAGGTGGTGAAATGGATGCTGAAATCCTGACTCTAGCTTTAGCAGCACTGAGCAAATCAGTGACGAAGAGCCAGAGACCGGAGCCCATGGAGTATGACAAGTAAGTCTTTCTATCCCACCTTTCCTGGAACTGTCACAGCTTCCCAGGTTTGTTGTTCCAGATGTTATTAGAGGTCTGCTCAGCAATGCATCAATAGGTTTCTCCTCTTTGCAACCCTGCAGCTTGCCATGGCCTAGCTGGGATTTCTCACTAGCTCTAAGAGCCCTATGGTGTCTGCTTGATGTGTGCAGATGGCCAAGGACAGGGTCCCAAGGAAACTGAGACCTGTCAGTAACAGCCGTCCCTTTCCTGCTTCACAAGCAGCATCCTAAGGGCTTGTTTCCAGTGAGGAAGAAGGAGAGGAGTACTCTTGACATATGCTGTTCTATGTTGAGCAGGCAAGACATATATACAAGCTCTTCTGATGATATGTTTGCTCTGGGAATGCTGCCTAGTTTGTCCCACAGGCCTGGCAATGTCTTGGTCTTTGCATTGTGAGACCTGTGCCTGCTACTACTTAGTCCCATAGCAGGGAGAAATCTTGGCAGCATCCCATGTTCCTGTCAGCCTCATTCATCTGAGCATGTGCTGCTGTCTCTACTAGAAACTTTGTGTGCTAGTTTGAGATGGCAAAGGGCAGATCAAGCAGCTTGCACGCATGTCCATGGTGCAGAGCCCAAAACAGCCAATTAAATTCCTGTGAAGGAGACAGAGTTCAGCCTGTGCTCCCTTGCTGGGTGTGCAAGTGCATGTGTTATGATATAGCATATGCTTCTGTAGCAGTAGCCATAACCTCCTCTGCCTGCTGCCCTTAGGTCGTACAGCTGCCTGCCCATGACGCACGAAAAACCCTGTGTGTATGTATGGAGCTACTGGGAGGATCACGCCTGGAGACTCTGCATTTCCAACTGGATTGTCAAACTGGCAGAGCGCCTGGTAGCATGTTCAGGGTGTTTGTCTGTGGCATGCTTCTTCCTGGTGTGCTTTCCTTGTTGTATGTGCAGAGTCTGTATGACATGTTTGCCATCCTCACTACCCATGCAAGTCCATGTCTCTCACAGGGCTTAGTCCCACCTGCCCTTTAGACAGGTGGGGTAGGGCACATGGACTCATGCTGTGCAACTGCCTGGTGGTGGTTCCTGGAGGAGTGAGTGATGTGATATGATGTCTGTGGCAACAAGTTTTTCTGCTGCCAGTCCTGAGCAGGTGATTCAGCAAGCAGACTCTCAGGTTGTCATGGAGGGGATGCAGTCTCTTCCCAGGACCCTGCCTTTCCCTTTTGGGCTTGAAAATATGAAAGCAGAGCTTGCCACAGTATATGTTGGTGGCTGCTTGAGGACTGAGGCAAAAGGTGTTGCAACAACAAATGTTAAGGTTATCCTCAGGCTCTGGAGAGTCTCTGGCAGCATAGTGCTGATCTGCAGCACTCATGAATCCAGCTCTGCAGAAAGGCATAAGCCATTTATGGCAAATGCATCCTTGCAAGGTTTTACTCTGACCCCTCAGCCAGGTGCAAGCTTTGTGAATATTGTGATTTTGCTACAGGAGCAGGGGTTGGATGATGTGGAGAAGCTCTTGAGAAGACCAAAAGCTAAAGCAGAAGAGAGGCTCAGAGAGGTGCTGGAGGAATTTGTAGCTGGATGCAGGTTAGCATGTCCCTGATTTTCTGAAGTTTCTTGTTTTCACGTTAGGAGTTCATATGTTCTGCCTGGGCTGTGTGTCAGCTTCTCTCTTGTCTTCTTGTGGTGGATGAGCAGAAGGAAATGAGGATGACTTGGGAAAAGGACCCTGTAGCTCTTCAAGCTTGGAGAGGAGACCCCAGTCCTGTTCTGAGAATCGGAGGGGTCATATATGGCAGCCTCAGTGTTCCTGGACTCCTGTCTGTTTCCTAAATGCAAAAGACATTTCCTTCATGCTTTTCAGTCACACAGTCAAAAGACCAGTGTTTCAATCCCCATGACTGCCCTGTGGGGGCTGATATGCACTTCAGTCCACAGTGCAACAGTAGAAAGGGAGCCGTGGGTGCTGAGAATCCCCAGTGTACCTTCTGAACCAATAAGCTTGCAGAAGAGAGGGCATTGCAGAGAAGGAAATTCCTGATGCATCTGGACTGGTACCAGGGATTTGGAGCTTTGTGTCCCTGCTATGAGTTGTGCTCAAACTGCTGGGTGCAGAAGATATAGGGTCTGTGCTGCTGTTCTCATTGCAGGCAATATTCACTCAGTGCAGAGAGAAAAACAATGGCTCATCCAAATAACCTGGACAGATGTCGGACAAAATACCTGATGCGCAACATTGTAAGTTGTGGGGCTTGGTGGTGGTTGGTGGGAGCCTGTGCAATCCCTGCTCTGGGGGATGCTTCTGGAGGACCAGCAGGAATTGATGCTAAGAAGGAAACCTGGAGCTAAGACTCATGGTATCAATCAGGCTTTTACTACAGCATATTCCAACTTCTGCTCAGAGCAATACAACTCCCAGCACAGGGAACAGAGACAGGGTCTGGCCATGGCTGCCCACAGTTTTGTGCAGATGCTGTGCCCTGATGCCTTCCTTTATCTCTTCTGGGGCATATGTGTTTGAGCATATGCATATTGCTGCCCAGTAGGTTGCTGGAGGCCTTTTGGTTCACCATATTCCTGCAGGCAGTTTTGCCATGGCTCACTGAGATCCACTGCTCCTGAAAACTCGGCCCCTTGGCTGGGTACGTATCCAGCAGATCTACAACAGCCATTCATCTGTCTGTTCTCAGAAAGGGCAACACTTGGGCATTTATCACTCTATATACAAGACCAGCTAGCTGAATGAGAGCACAATTACATACCCTCCATCACAGCACAGCAGAGCACAGCTGTAGTCATAGTACCTGTCAGACTACAAAGCTTTGAAAGGCTGACCAAAATGCAATGACAGCAGCAGGAAATAAAATTTAGGCATGTCTGGGTCCCAGTTCCCTTCCCTCTGCTTCCTTGCGTGTCATCACCTGAGCTATGGTGAAGGTACTCTGCTAAACCTGAGACACTCTGGAAGAGAGAACCCACCCAAGAGGTAAGTTTTCTGGCCTTGTCAGTACATAGTGGGTGTACACCCTGAATTCCTTCTGGAATTCATTGTTAGTTTTGGTTCATCCCAAAATCTCTCCTCAGATGTGTACACTGTCTCTGATGTGTACTAATGGTGGTGAAAGCCAAGCCTTGTGTTGCAGTTTTCCTACATCTTCATATTCCCACACTTCTGTGGCCCCAAGTTGCTCCTTAGCCAAAGTCTCCCGCAGACACTATCTGAAACCTTAGACCACCAGCTTCTGAAATGTTTATTCCTTAAACATCTTTCTGCTGCAAATGATTTTAAAGCTCATGGACTTCTGTCACCGGATCATGTTGGCCAGGCTGATGAGTTACTGGAGTCTCTAGTTCTTGTCACCCTTTGCTAAATGGCTTGTGATAGGTTCATGGAGGTTTGCTCTCAGCAACTGGACAGTGAGCCATGGTGGAAGTCAGGGCATAATGGGGCAGGATGGATGTGGTCAGCACACAGAAAATGCCCTGCAGACCCCCCATGTGGGGTGGCAGTGGGGCCTGGCTGGTTGTGTGACAGCTGTGCTTTCTGTTCAGATCCTATATGCAAAGCAAGGGCTCCGTGTGAGGCGCCGCCTGACTCGAGATAATGTCAAGGAGAAGGTTAAGGAGACAAGGAGGATCCTGGCAAAGATACGCTTCATGGCTAAAGAGGTACAGCGGCTTCTAGGGAACCTCTTTTCTGAGCTGAGAGGGTAGGCAAGGAGAGGATACAAAGCTGTCTGCTGGGGCTCTCACCAGTCTGAGTTGAAGCTTTTCCTCTGCTGTCTTTCCTCACTGTGTAAAATTCCGAGTTCCAGCTACTGTAAGTTACCATATTTCCTGTGATAGCTCTAATGAGGTATGAGGCCAGGCAGCTTTGCTGGGCTGTTGGTGGTGGAGCAGGGGTCCAAGCAACTCTGCAGTGGGTAGGAGGCAGAGCTGGGCCAACTCCAGGCCTCCTGGGCCTCTCCGCCCCACCAGCCCAAGGCCTTGTCTGTGGCAGACAGTTTTGCCTGGGAAAACAGCCTTGCCTGTGCTGCCTGCACTTCCAGCAGGGACTGACCTTAGATACTTTCTGCAGATTCAAACTTGCATTGGAATAAGGTCTCTCATCCATAGCAGAGTCTCTCCACATTCAGAGTTTCATTGTTTGTATTTTAAGTAACTGAAAAAATCAGTGTGTTGTTGTAGTGTCAATCAGAATGCCACGTTTGCTGACATTAGGTGGACAGCTGGTGTTGAAGTTTGGAGAAGTCTTTCACCAAGCACCAAGTGAAGTCAAATCATTTTCACATCTTTAGCTGTGTGAGGGTAGAGTGATGTACAATTGTAGTGATGGCATTGGTCTTCCCAAGCCACTGTTTCTGTGATGGAGTCCTGCTGTACCGGGGATGGTTGAAGACCTGCCTGACCACAGGAAGAGGGGAATGAATTCTTTGGTTTGCTTTCCTTGTGTGTGCAGCTTTTTCTTTCCCTATTAAACTGTTTTTATCTCAATCCATGACTTCTTTCAGTTTTACTTTTTGAATGCTCTTTCCCATCACACCCAGAGACAGTGAGCAGGGGTCTGCATGGGGCTGAGTTGCCAGCTGGAGTTAAACCATAATGCCTGCAGAGCCATATTGCAGGGCTGACTTTCGGAAGCATGTGGCCAATGTTAGGTCCTTTATTTGCTTCTGGATCTCTAAACTGCCATGCAGCCAGAGTCCCTCCTGTGAGGAGACGAAGCTTTCACTGTGCCAGTGGAAGGAGGATGATGCATGCTGTTCCTCTGCTGTGATGTTCTTCCCTTCCCTCCCTCCCTTCAGCCCCAGTGCACTCTCCCGGATGTACTCGTCTGGATGCTCAGCAACAACAGGCGTGTGGCATATGCCAGAATTCCTGCACAAAACATCCTCTACTCAGTAGTTGAAGAGGAGAAAGGCAAAGACTGTGCAAAGATCCAGACTGTCTTTATGAAGGTAGGGTTTATACCAAAACAGTGTGTTCTTGCTTGCTTCATGCTCTTTCCTCCTCCTTGCTTTCAGCCCTCCTTCCTGAAATCCTGGAGTTCACAAGGCAACACAGCTCTCGCTCCACCACTGCCTTTTGCCTCTGCCGATGTGGTGCTTTCTCTCCTGTGCTCTTTGGTCAGTCCCAGGCTGATGGTGATCATCTTGGTCTGAGATGTGAAACCTGCTAAACCTTCTGTGCTTTCAGGTCCCTGGCTTACACACTGGGGAGATCTTTGCCAAACTGGAAATCTACATGTGGCTTGGGGTAACCAAATATGCGAAAAACTGTTTGGCAGAGCTGCCTGAGGAGTTCCTTTCCGAGATTGAGCCAGAAATAGCTCAGCTGTCAGCATACAGCCCTCCCAGCCGGCTCAACAGGGATGGTGAGTGCAGATGCCAGTTCTCTACCTAAGCAGGAGAGCAGGGAGGTGAGACGTCCCATCCATGGGTTAGTGTCTGTGGTGATGCACTGTGCCCCCACAGCCCTTCACCTCCAGGCCACACTGTGATCTGAGAACTATAATATGTCTGAGAATTAGGGCTTGATCTAGTGTCATCTCCAAGGCATGACTGAGACTGGCACGTCCAGTTTGATCTCATGAGTACGTATTTGCACATTCACAGCTAAAGCAGCAGACAGGATGGGTGCTTTGTAGGCATTGAACATGCTGCCAAATTGGCAGTGGGCATGAGGTCTACCCGTCTGATGACGCTTGGTGGTGCTTTGCTGCAGCAGATGCTCATAGCAAAACATTACACATTTCACATGTTACATGTCATGTACTTCCCAGAGGTGTCTGAGGAGCCCACTGAGCTTGTCTGGCTTGGCTAAACCTTTTGAGATGTACTACCCTGAGAAACACAGTCCCTAGAAGTAGTAGCTATTCCTCACAGGATGTGCCCACTCCTATCTGGCTGGCCTTCTCCTTCAGTCATTTTTTTGACCTCTTACAGGACTTGGTTGGGGACCTCCTCTCTCATTTTCTTACCAGATTTCAGCTATTTCCAGCTCCGAGCCCATCTGTATCAGGCTCGAGGGATCCTCCCTGCAGATGATAATGGCCTTTCAGATCCATTTGCAAGAGTGGTGTTTTCAACTCATTGCCAGACCACCAGGGTGAGACCACTTAAACTTTTGCCTCTGTCATCTTGGGAACTTGGGGAGAGAAAAATGACTGTGCCCTCACTGACATGTTTAAGGCCAGTCCTATGGCAGTCCTCCTAGGACTTTTGTATCTTCAAGCACTTGGCCATCTATGCTCTGGGCAGTGTGGTTATGTTCAGGGAATATTTGACAGTCATTGAGCATGGTCTCAGAGGTTGATTGGCATATGCTAATCGGCCTTGAGTGCTGATCCCACACTTTTACTACTTCCCCTCCTGCCAACCACCAGCTGCATGTGGCTCTATGAGAGAGGGAATCAGCCCAGAGTTGCTCACTTTCCTGCATGTGGTTTGTTTCCACTGACTGTGGAACACTTGGGCCTTTTGTCTCTGTCTGCAGATGCTGGAGGAGACACTGAGCCCTATGTGGAATGAGCTACTTTTGTTTGATCAGCTCATTATTGATGGGAAGAAAGAAGAGTTGAAAACAGAGACCCCCATCATTATAATCAACCTTTTCAGCCACAATAAATTTGTAAGTATGGCCATGCTGCCCTCCTCCTGTTTTTTCCAGAGCAGGGAAGGAAAAGGAGCTCTGTCTGAGTGCTGCCACTTCTCTCTTTGGTTTCCATGACTCAGCTTGGTCCTGGTCCACTGGTGACAGTGAGTCTTGGGGACTGTGGCTGAGGTTGAGACTTTCTGATTCAGAGATACTCTGAACTCATCAGGGGCTGATGAGTGTTCATTGGATCCAGGATCTCTTCTTTTTGAAGAAACACTATGCCTGCTTCCTTGTCAGGTTCACATTACAGAGGGCTCATAATCTGGGGGAACTGATATTGCTTTTAGGGCTGTTTCTTCCTCTGTGTCCCCAGGTGTCATCGATCATCCATCCTCAGCCCTCTCTTTTCTCTCTTTATTGGTGCTTTAAAGTCACACTGTCCCCTGGAGCCTCTTCGTTATCCTAAGGCTAATGACATAACTTGCACCAAGTTCTCCTGTGTAACTCAGCAGCTTTCCTGGGGTGCCAGTACAAGACAAACCCTGTCGTACTGGGGTGAGTCCAGAGGAGGCCACCCAGATAGAGCACAGCACAGAGGAGGAGAGCTGAGTATATTCAGCCTACAGAGGTTGAAGGAAAGCCAGTGTCTTTTTGCTGTCTGCAGCTACCTGGTGGGAAAGGATAGAAAAGGTCAGTTCAGACTTCTCATGGAGGTACCAAGGAGCCCAATGGCAAGCAATGGGCACAAACTGGCAAAGAAGAAAATCCATCTTGATATAAGGAAGCAAGTTTTACACAGAGGTAGATCACATTCTGGGCCTGTAGCTCAGAGAGCTTGTAGCATATCTATCCTTGGAGATACTCAAACCCTGTCTGGAAGAGACTCTGTAAAACCAGATCTAGCTTTGATGTCCTCTGGTGCATGGTGCCAGGTCATTTGACGAGTTCTGCATGGAGATGAACCATGAATTAAGCTGCTGCAGACATGCCCTATCTGTTCCTAGCTCTGGATGGAGCAGAGGAAATCAAAGCAGAGGATGACATGGGTGGAAGAGTAGTTTTGTACTGTCCCAGATTGGCTGGAATTAGTGGTGGTCTTCGAGGTGGTGAGATAACACAGGGATGATTTGATTCATTCCCCTCTTTCCTGCAGGGCTCCCCTGAGTTCCTCGGGCAGGCCTTTGCTGTTCCTCAAGTGAAGCTGGTCGATGAGCCATACACCAAACCTGCCCTGCAGTTTTTTGATTTCTACAGAGGCACCAAAGCAGCAGGAGAGCTCGTTGCCACTTTTGAGCTGATTGAGCTTGATTACAGTGGCTATTTGGAGGTAACAGGCTTGTAGGAAGCTGCACATGGTTTCCAGCTCTCTGAGGAGACCTGTGTTGGTGAGGTTGCATGGGGCCCACCAGAGGATTCCAAGTTGGAGGCCACATCTGGCTTTCGACTGAAAGGAGGCTGCAGGGACAGCCTATGAGCACAGAACTAGAGGAGGGGGAGAGGGGGCATGGCATGGCATGGCATGGCATGGCATGGCATGGCATGGCATGGCATGGCATGGCATGGCATGGCATAGAAATGACTTTCATCATCTGCTGTGTCCTGGTTGCACCTGTTCAGCCATCAGTGCCTGAGGACGTGGAGCCCAAGGAGCCCAACTACCTGGAAGACCCCCGTGCTGGACGGTTCATCATCCCTGAGGGCATCCGCCCAGTACTGAAGGAGTTTCGCATAGAGGTGCGCTACCATCTGCTGCACTGGCTTTCCCCTCAAGCTGCCCCTGGGTAGAGGGCAGGACTTGGTGAGGGAGTCCAGTTTGGAGCTCAAATGTGCCTGTGAGGCCTGAGCATATGCCAGAAATGGAGGTGCTTGACATGAGGGAGAAACCATCTGAGTAGTGCAACAGGTAAACCTGCTGGGCAGCTGAGTTGGGAGACCAGGTGTGTGCCTCTTCTGGAGACTGTGTCTGGTTGGTGGGGGGTGGCAGCACGGGCAGTGCCATGCCTGGCATGTCTCGGATAGCAGCTTCATGTTGTGCTTCAGATCCTGTTCTGGGGCCTGAGGGACCTGAAGAGAGTGAACTTGTTTGAGGTGGATGAACCCCAGGTGATCATTGAATGTGCTGGCAAGAAGGTGGAGTCAGAGGTGATTGTGTCCTACAAAGAGAATCCCAACTTCACTGAGCTGGTCAAATACATGGATGTGGTGAGTGGGGAGGTGGATTCTGCCATGCTAGGGTACACTGGGGCTACCCTGCACCCACACACTGCCTCACTGCATGGGGCAAGATAGCAGGAGGGGAACTGCCTCCAGGATTTTGCTCTATCATGGCCACATGGTTCAACTGTAGAACAAAACCTTTGTGAAATTGCCCACCAAGAGCCATCTTAGCCATGGCCTATCACTGCAAGGCTTTGATTTTTGGGCACAGCTGCAAGGTGCTGGCAAGCTTCTCCTTATGTGATGGGGCTGCCATAGTTTTATAGGTTGATCAACACAGGTTGATCACCCATGCTCCTGTGAACCCCATGCATAATTCTTTTGCAGGACCTCCCAGAGCAGGTATACCTGCACCCTCCCCTCAGCATCTTTGTGGTGGAAAAGCGTGCTTTTGGGCGTACTGTGCTGGTGGGTAGCCATGTTGTGTCCGATGTGATGAAATTCTCTCCCAGAGAGCTGGAAGAGAAGGAACCAGAGGATGTGCCCAAAGGTGAGCTGCTTGGAGAGGATCTCATGGAGACAACAGTGGGTTTGCCAGTGGCAAAGATCCCTGGCTCTTCCACTCCCTCTTATCCAGGCAGCAAAGTCCTCTCCCTGGAATCACAAGGTCATAGAATCACAGAATGGTTTGTGTTGGAAGGGAGCTTAAAGATCGTCTCATTCCACCTTCTGCCATGAGTAGGGCCACCTTCCACTAGACTAGTTTGGTCCAACCAGGCCTTGAACGTTTCCAGTGACAGGGCAGCCACAGCTTCTCTGGACAAGCTGTGCCAGGGCCTCACCACCCTTACAGGGAGGAATTTGCTCAATGAGACCTCCATCTTTAGGGACCTGGTCCACTAGGACCAAGGATTGAAAAGTTTTCAGTTCTCTCACATTGTCAGGTCAAGGTCTGTTCAATTGGGTAATAGTTTAGCTAAATAGTTCTATGATAGCAACAGCCAGAACTCCTGATCTGGAAGCATGAAGAAGCCAAAGATTGATCTATCTGTGGTTATTTTTGAGTAGGGAAGGTATCTCTCATAATTCTGAATTCCTGGAAGTCAGCAACAAGCATGTTGATGATGATGGCCAATTTCAGTACTGTACTTGGATTTCCAGCAGGTTTTTTTTGCAGGGTCTGCTATGAAAAGCTTTAAAATCAATCACACTTCAGTGTTTTAACAGGGAGGGTTTTCCTGCGGCCAACAGTAGGAAGTAGTGGGCAGAAGTAAATGCATGGAAACATGAAGCTCTTTATTTTCATCTCAGCTCGGAAAGTCTCATCTCACCATCTTCCATCTCAGACTGTGGTAAATATTGGACTGGCAGCTGGTGACCCAGGTTCCAGCACTCACCCCCTTAGTTTTGTGAAGGTGAGTGATGTGTTGGGCCCAACAAATTTTGAAGTTTGTAAAGCAAAACTGAAGGTTACAAACAAAAAAAGAAAGTTCAGAAATTCAGTGCTGCGTTTCATCCACCAGGTTTTTCTCTGGACTTAAACACTCCTCTCTCCTGCCTGCTCATTGGCAGTGCCATGAGCTGGGGCTCTGGCACAGGGAGACTAAGGAGACCTACCCTGTGCCTTCAGAAGGGCTTCTTTTGTAGCGAAGAACAAACCTGGGGCCACAGGTAGCTTTGTACCTCCAGTGCTCTGCCTGAATACTGAGCCTTTGCTAGAGGCTCCCAGGGCACTGGAGGAGGGTGCGTGAGTGGTCATTTCTCCCCTCTGAACCCTTTTCTTTGTTCTCTTAAGGCTCCTTTGAAGAAAATTCCTATCAATAAGCTTGTAAAGAAGGAAGATGAATATGAAGAGGAAAAACCAGAACTGGAAGAACTGGATTGGTGGTCCAAGTACTATGCATCCCTGAAAGAGGTGTATAACCAGGTAATATTTTGTGACAGCTGCCAACAGAAGGGAAAATAGGCTGCACTGGCCTGCAGAAGATGTTTTCAACAACACTGAGTGTCACAGGAGCTCTCCTGGCATGGATCTGCCGGAAGATTTGGACTTTTGTGTTTCAAGCATACTTAAGGTAGCCAGGTATCAAGCATCTACCAGGTGGGCTGATTTCAGCAGGTGGTGGGTATAAAAACATCCCTGAGGCTCAGTGCCCAAGTGGGGTGAGAATGAGGCAGCTTCTGTTGAGGGACTCCTGAAAATGTGACATTGCTGATTTTAACAGGGATTTTCATGCTGCTTTCTCTGTCCTGGTTATGTCCTAGTATGTGTTATGGGAGCAGGTCTGCTCCAAATTTCTTTCCTTGCCCTGTCCAACTTAAATTCAAATCAAAAGAAGCTAGCAGAAGGATCTGGGGAGAAGAAAAAGTCATAAAAACACTCATTGGATACCATCCTGCAATGATGTTATTGCTGAATTATTTCAGACTACGTATTACTTACTATGCTGGCAGGAAAATGTCAGTGTTCTGTACTTGGAAGGAGAAGCCATTGCTGTCAGGAATCTGAGGTGACTGTTTATGTGTGTTTCAGGCATGCAGTGATGAGGAAGATGTTGAGAATGATGACCTGAATGATGCAGGTGAGTCCTCTAGCAATACCCCACCCTTTGACGGGGAGAACCAGGATTTTATACCACCCCAAAGGGTACTGGGCTTGTGGGAATGGTGTCTGTGCAGAAAACAGTCTTGCAACATTCAGCAACAACAACATAAAAGTGAGCAGAGAGGCTGAAGACATCGACAAGGGCTAACAGGCTATTTCAAGTTGAAAATGCCAAACTTACCTGAAAAAAGTTTGGAAAATGATCAGAAAAGTCCTGGAAAATAGTGTAGTCTTGTAAAATTGTGTTGAAGCAAGCGCTTTCCTGTGTGAGCAAAATGCAGAAAAATTATCTGCAGGGATCATGGGATTGTCTGGGTGAGACTGGGAAGCAGTGGTGAGATGGAGAGAGCATGGTGGACAGGGAAAACTGTCCAGGAGCTGGGCATCACTGTGCTCATGGGATACTCACCTGGGGTACAGGTGAATCAATAACAGACGGTAACAGAGGTAACAGAAAGACAGTAACAACCATCTTTTTATGATCTGAAAACAGTGTTACAGCTGTAGGTTCAGGTTTGCAGAGGTGCAAGCAGTGACTCATATAGCTCTGACCTGGGAAAGTGCGAAGTATAAAAATGATGTAAGTAAAATTTAAGGAGAGGCGTTGAGGGTACCTGCATGCCACTGGTGCCCAAGGGATCTGGAGCCTTAGGAAATGGGACAAGTACTCACCCACTCTGTCCTTGGTTTGGTGGTGCCCCCGAGAAAGGTCTAGACATGGTCTCTCCAGGCTCAGCTAGCTGTGCCGAAAGTGGCAGTGATGCTTCGGTTAGCCACCCAAACCAGCAGGCCAGCAAATAATCACTCATCCAAAGAGGAGGGTGAGCTCTCCTCTGTGCCTTCCCTAATAGCACCTGTGAGCTGGTCCAACCACCTGCCTTTATTTGGTTTCTGCCCAGTTCCTGTCTGAACACCAGCCATTCAGCCAGCCAGGCAGGTCTGTGCCAATTTTTGTCTCCCCACCTATCCAGCCATGCCATGCTGGGAAACCTGAGATGCCAGAAGGACACCTGTTACAAACAGCAAAAGCTCCAGTTGCAGTGATACAGGTCAAAGCCCTGGGTGAAAGCAGAAGCTGTGGCCGGGGTAATTTCATGTAGAGACACTTGATATGATGGGTGAAATCAGAGTGTTACCTAATCTTACTGTCATTTCTAGATGGAGGGAATCTAAATGCATCCTCCATTGACATGGAAGCAGAGGATGAGGCAGTGATTGAAGCTGAACCTGCTCAACCCAAGAGGAAGCTCATTGCCACCCTTCAGGTGATAATTGGGGTGACCTAGTCTCTTTCAGCCCTGGCCTTTTGTCCATGTCCTCCTCACCTTCCTGCAGTGGAAGTTATGCTGGGAGGAGAACCTGCAGTGTGTGCTGAGGCCCCATCATTGCTGAACTTTGATGCTTGGCTTGGAGCCAAGCTGGGATGTGCATCCACATCCAAGGCTGACCCCAGGGACATGCAGGAAAACCATTAACACCCTGCACTGAGTAATACAGGAGTAAGGTAGGACTAGGTGTAATGGTTGAAGCAGAGAAAGGATGGTCTTTCTGAATCTCCTTCTCTTTCAGATGGCAGGAAAAGGCCCAAAATTACTTTCTACTTATTTCAGATTTACAACTCTGAGCTGGAAAATGAGTTTGGTAATTTTGAAGACTGGTTGTGTGTTTTTCCCCTTCATCGTGGCAAGGCAAATGAAGATGAAGATGGAAATGAGGATGAACATTATGTGGGGAAGTACAAGGTACGGTTTCATTTGGATGGCATTTGTGCTGCTTGTGGAAGAAGATCCTTATGACCTGTATTTTAGAGCAAGCCAACACCAGCAAAGCCTTGCAGAGTGCATGGGTGTGCAGGGTGACATGAGGTTGGGCTGCAGCATGGCCAGGGTACTGTTAGTGCCTGTTGAAGCAATTGTACTGCAGTCCTACTGTTGTTAGCTTATAAATCCATCTGATTTAGATTTTTTAGCTGCTACAAGGAGAAAGCGTGAAGCATAAATGACTCATTCTGGTTGTAGCCTCTGGGTGTATTCAATATACATATAAGTATTAGTAAGCTTCACTGGTTTTAAAATTAGCAAAACTTATTTAAAAGAGGCATCAACAGCCCATTCAGAAGCCCTTGAAGAGCTACAGAAGCTGTAGCTGTCCCTAGAAAACCGTTGGTGTCCTTGGTCTTTGGCAGTCCAAAGTGCCTGGAGGTGCTCAGATCTGACATTGGCAGCGATCTGACAGCCTGCAGCCTAAATTGCAAGCAGGGATTGCCTGGGCCATGTGGACATGATTGGGCCTTTGGGAAGGACTGTCCCCATGGCCGCAGGGTGTCTGTGGTCTGCATGGGGAAATGGCTCTAATTTTCTAGTTGGCAGGTAAAGCTGGTGGCTCCAATACTTTCTGAGATATTCCCATTTGTATCCAGCTGTTCCTTGAAAAGTGTTTTCTGCAGGGCTCCTTCTATGTCTACCCCACTGAGGAAGCTGTTACAGAGCCCAGGGTCTCCCGGGGCATTCCAAGGAACAGACCCATCAAAGTTCTTGTAAGAGTTTACATTGTTAAGGTAAGTCTGGTGGAGGTGGCAGTAATGCTTGGTGGTCTCTCCCCTCCCTATGGACCTTCTGCCATTCTCTGCTCAGTAAATGTGAGCAGCGGCACCTGTGAAAAGTGAAAGACACCTACATCCTGTCCATGGAGAGTCTTCCATGCTTTGTAGCTTGAGGAGGTGCTAAAAGGCCAGATGGGCATTCCTTGGCTCCTTACATCTGTCTTGAGATCATGAGCAAGTGGGTGGGTCCACAACTGAAGGCATCAATGGCTTGTAGAGTGAGGATTTGTGTGGGAACAAGTGGCTGTTTCACTGCTGGGGTAGTTGCTGGAGGAACCTGACCAAGCAGGCTTGGGTGGTGTCAAGTCTGTGCAGTGTTCCTTGTGCAAGGTACTCTCCACAGCTGTGTACAGCAGTATCTCTTGTATATTCCAGGCTACAAATCTGTCTCCAGCAGACCCCAATGGCAAAGCAGACCCCTATGTGGTGGTGACTGTGGGGCAGCAGCAGAAGGACACAAAGGAGCGATACATCCCAAAGCAGCTCAATCCCGTGTTTGGAGAGTATGCAAGAAGGTTTCATTTAGCAGGTTTAATAAGAACAGTGCAAATCTGGGGCTTGGAATGTGACTCAGCATGTGAGGTCTTCTTCTCCTTTCTGATGGAGAATCTTATACTTTAACACAAAGCTCCTCTTCATGTCTCTTGCCTCCAGCTAACTCAGGAGCCATCATGTTTTGGGTTAGGAGGCGAGCACGCCCAAGATTTAAAATTGGAAGCCGAGCACTGGAGAGCTTTTTCCGTAACTCCAGGCCCTCTATCCTAGCCATACATTCCTGGAAAAGTATTTCCTTTGTTTGAACATGCACACTGAAAATTGCACACACTGAATTTAGAGAGAACCAAAGTTTATCAGAGGCCTTTAACTTGTGAAATACAGTTCTTAATTGTGTAGGATTATCAAAGCAGAGCATATGTTTCATTTCCATCCTCTTTGCTAATTGCACTTTCCCTGTTTGATTCTGTCCAGAGTTGTGGAGCTGACAGTCTCCTTTCCCATGGAATCAGAACTCACTGTGGCAATATTTGACCATGATTTGGTTGGATCTGATGATCTGATTGGGGAGACCAAGATTGACTTGGAGAATCGATTCTACAGCAAGCACAGGGCCAACTGTGGAGTGGCTGCACAGTATGACTTGTAGGTACCAATGTGACACATTAAGGCCATAGACATTCTTCTCACATGCCACATGTGGGTAAAAGAGCTCCTCCTGTTCTGCAAGACACAATATGCATTTGCAGGTGCTCCACAGATTCACTACAATTTATATGGATAACTCTATCTCTTTAGACACGTACCAGCTTCCTGTGATAACTCTAATTCCTACTGCAAACTAATATGCCTTGCATAATATAGCAAAAAAAATTCTTTATTGCTTTCACATTGGTGTTCTGTGAGAAAAATGCTTTCTTTACACCGACCTTTCACAAAATACAGAAGTTTCTCTGGCAGCATTTTGTAAGCAGCAACACTCCGGACATCTGATTTCCTTTGACCTCCTTCCATATGGATTCTCTGGTGTCTTCAGCCAGTTTTCTGCAAACTTCTCCTACTCTGCTATTGGAAAGTTAGCTGTGGGCATGGAGATGAGTACCCAGCACAGATAAAAGCTCTTTCCCACTTAGGAACTGCAGCTAGAATTGCTCCTGCTGCTAGAATTGCTTCTGCTGCTCAGAAGCTAATAGTTCTGTGGGGTGCAAGTCCAGCTTGTTCTCTGTCAGGACAGAGTTTGTTTAGCTTTTCATTCATTAACATTTTTAGTAACCATTTTAAGCCCAGGGTTTCCCCAGTGAAAATCAGGTTCTAGTGACATAGCCTGTGCTGTAGGGAAGTAAGGCTGTTTCACAGCCTAGAAAAGAAACTTAAGCTAAAAAAGTTCTTGATGTTTTCTTTTTCCATGCAGAAATGGCTACAACATGTGGCGAGATGCTTTTAAACCCACACAGATCTTGGATAGTTTATGCAAGAAAAACTCAATCCCTGCTGCAGAGTACAGATGGGAGGAGATCAAAGTGGACAATAAAATATTCAAGGTCCCTTCAGAGGCTTTTCCTGAAGGTACAGAGGGCTCGTTGAACTGCTCCCTTAAATAGCTGCCTGTGCTCAGCAATGCAGGTGCTGGTGGATGGTCTGGGAGCCCACCAGCCTCTCTTCCCTAAGGTGTCCAGGCTGGCTTCCTCACTCTGTGCCCTGCATGGGCCAGTTTTTTGGGTCACTGTGGGGTGCATCCCTGGTGTTCAGTGCCCTGGTTTCAGTGGATGACAGTGTTGCTCTGGGAGAAGATGTGATCCAGGCCATTAGGTACAAAAGTGGCTTCCCCGGCAGTGGGTGGAACAAAGTAAACTCACTTGCATGGCAGTGTTGGTCATGGAGGTTTGTGGTATGCCAGCTTATTCTGGTGACTGGCACTGTCACAAAGCTGTACTTTCATCTGCTTATGATCACTGTCAGCAAGATAATGAAGTCCTGTTTAAGGTTGTGGGTGTTTTGGAGTTTATTGGGTTTTGGTTTTTTTTTTTTTTTATTTGTTTGGTTCTGGATTTTGGTGGAGATGGTTTTGTGTTTGGTTTTCTTTAATGGGTTGTGGGGGTTTTTTGGTGTGTGTTTTTTGTTTTGTTTTGTTTTGGGTGTATTTTTTTTAAGGGGGTGGGGGAGGAGTGTTTTTTCAGTCTTCTTTTTTGTTTTTAGCTGGCTTTGTCCAGGAATGCTCTGTGCTTCCAGTGGCTTCAGGTGCCCTGGGTGATTCCACACTGCTCCTCTCTACTGTTGATCTCCACCTTGTGGGCAGCTTCTGCTTCTCGTTTGCTGTTTTTCTTTCCTTCTAACTGGCATTACAAACCCGGAGCCAGGGCCACAGATGTTCAAGAACACACCAACCTTTCACAGCCTCCACCAGCAGTGATGGAGAACTTCCCTGAGCAAAGACCAGCCCCTGCTGTGGCCAGCACATGTGCAATTGAATCCAACCTCAAGGAAAGACTAGAGCAGATGGGGCCCACTTGTGGATGGCTGAGTACTGCAAGGCAATGCTATGTAGCCTGTAGGAAGGATTATCCCTGGCCTTACCTGCTCATAGTGAGGACACCTATGTGTATGGCCAACTTTACTTTCTTCTTATTTCAGTGCAACTGTTCCTCAGTTTTCTGGTGGTCTCTATGGCTTATGCAAAAAAGGGAAAAGAAATCCTACTCAGGAGAGGGCAAAGAATCTCCAAAAGCTCTTTCCTCCTTTTTTTCAGGTCACTGGATAGCTGGGGAGGGAGAAACAAAGTGCTCTCCTGGTGTTCCCTGACAGCTGGCTCTGGTTCCAACATAGCTGCAGCTGGTGCCCTGTGAACCTCTGCTGTGCTTGAGCACTGCTTGGAATGGTTCAGGTCTCAGACTGATATTTAAGGGGCAGATGTGCTCCATAACCCCAGGAGTGGGTGGGTCATTGTGCTCTCACCTGTTGGCTCTGGCTTTTCTCCCACCAACAAGATTTGGTCTTGAACTGCCATTTGGCTTCACTGTGCCAAAGGAGTCAATTAGTCGCACACAGTGTTCATTAACAGATAGCACAGCTGCGTGTCTTGAGAGTGGAAAGTAATGCTTTCCAATAGCACTTATCTGGCAAAAATTAATCTGTGGATCTGTTGGCACTACCAGAGAGATGTGGGGATTAAACTGCCCCAGAGGGTCATGTTCTCCTCAATGTCCCTTGGATCTTTTTCCCAGGGTCAGAGTAAATTCTTTTCTGCCCTTTCCATGGTATTTCTCTCAGCTTGTTTTCTTCCTGCCTCCCATTTCTGTCATCACTGCAACATATTGAACTCCCTCCCCTCATCTTTGCTCTCCTGCTTCTCCCCATTTATTTTTCTGGAGAGGTGCTTGTTTGCCCAGTCCATCAACTGCTGTTAGTTCTGCTAGTGACTGATGTCCTGACATGACTCTTGCTGGCCAGAAGCATTCATCTTCTCCCTGGCTGTGTCCTGCTGCAGAAGCCTCTGTGAGGAACAAGAGAAGAGTGGCAGATGACAACTTGTTGGTGGATGTTGAACATAGGGCTTTGTACGTCCTGCAGCACTGGGACGAGATGCCAGGATATGGGTACAAGCTGGTACCAGAGCATGTGGAAATCCGGTCTTTGTACAACCCGGAGAACCCTGGGCTTGTGCAGGTGAGATGTGTTTCTGTGCCAAACCTCAACATTGTTTTGGGGAAGGACCTTCTGGACAGCTGGTTTCCAGCCCCATGTCTGGTCTCCTGTGAATCTTACGCATTGTCCCCTTCCTGGGTGGGTGACTGGAGTTGTGTCTGTGGATGGCTGGCCCAGCTATGAAGTGAGGACATTGGCCTTGGTTGTCCTTTTCTCACATCTACCCTCTAACCTCTCATGATGCTTCTGAACACCCTTTCCTCATGGAACTTCTGTCCATTGATGTTGTGTTCACACTGCTAGTGACCCAGAGTCCTTCCTGTCTCTGCAGGCTGTTTAGCACTGCTCTGATGAGGATGCTGTGTGGGTGGAAATAACCTGCTCTGCTTCTGAGCCCCATCCTTGCCTATCCCTCCCTGCCTCCTCTGCATTGTCCCTTATCACTGCTGTTTTGCAAGAACCTCGTTCTGTACCCTTGGCTTCTCCCTGGGGCACGACATAACTGCTGGCTGGAGAAGAAACATCCATCCTTAGTTTTGTGCACTGCAGTCACCTGAACTCACCATTTTAATGTCCCGCACTGAAATCTCCTGTTCCCTTGGGTACTGGAGGTTTGAAGAAAGCAGAGTTCTGCAGTCATGCTGGCTTTGTTTGGCATTGGAAATACATGTGTGGAGAGCAGAGTCAGACCCATCACTTTTTAGTTTTCTTGGTTTTGCTTAAGCATTGCATCGCCATATGCTCCTTATTAAGACAGAGGGACATGTTTGCCTCTGTTTGAAATGGATTCAGTAGAGGTGAAGTGGTTTTTCTTTGGAGAAGAAATAAACAATCTTTTGTAGCCTTAATTTTTACCCTATGCAATATCTAGTCTCATGTCACTCTCAAGTGCTGGGAATGGAGAGAACCAAGCAGTGGCTTTCTGGTGAGAACTCTCCTTGCAGGACCAAGCTCTTGCTCCTTGAAGAGCTGGAGAGTGGTCTGTCTTTTGAAATGTCTCTGCTGTCTTCTCTCATCAGGGCTGCTTGCACATGTGGATTGACATGTTTCCAAATGATGTCCCTGCACCACCACCCGTCAACATCAAGCCACGACTGCCTGTCAGGTAGCACCTGTGGGGGTGGAGCTGGCTGCAGGGAAGGCAGACTGGGGGGACATGGCTGGCGGGACATGCCACAGGGCACAGACTGAGGATCAGTGCTAGTGTGGCATGCAGCCCTCTTTGTTCTAGCTCTGACCACAGGATGTGCTCTTGAGTGTATCAGCATGGACCATAAGAGCTTCAGCTGCACAAAGGTTTAGGGAAGGGCAGGTTAATGGCTGGACATAAAGGTAATAGAAACCCAGGCCAGAGCTACTCACCAAATTCTATTCTGGCTAGTGGACAGATGTCCTTGGGAGCTCAGAGAAGTGAAGTTGAAGGAGGAAATCCACTGTTTTCAAGGATCTAATGGTGCTTTTGAGATACAGGGTCCAGATTATTCTCAGATGTGCACCTGAAAGGACAAGAGATAATGAACACTAATTGCAGCAAGGGAAACTGCAACTGGATATAGGGAAAACATTTTCCCAGTGAGAGTGAAGCTGCCCTGGAATAGGGACAGATTGATTCAGATGTGCTGGGATATCCATCCTTGGTGATATTAAAAATTAATGCAGACAAAGCCCTGAGCAACTGACCTATTATGAAGCTAGAGGAAGAGATCAGAGCAGAGACTGCAGAGATCCCTTCCTGCCTAGGATTTTCTGTGCTCCTATGGCTTAGTAGAGCTGGGTGGGTTTCCCATGCACCAGGGATTTGCTTTGCAAAAGCTGCCTATATTGACTGTGGGTGTTTATCTTGTAGGGTTGTAGTGTCCAGAAAGGGTTTTATGCCTGGCAGTGAGACTGCCAGGCTGTGCTTGGCTGGAGGAGCAGGGAACCACACTGCTAGGAAGGTTCAAGCCCTGCTGCTCTGGCATTGTGCTGAGGGCTTGACCTGCCCTCTCAGGCACCAGGGACAAGTTCATGTGTCTCACCTCTGTGTCCTTCCCACAGCTATGAGCTTCGTGTGATTATCTGGAACACGGACAATGTGATCCTTGATGATGTCAACCCAGTCACGGGAGAGCCTTCCAGCGACATCTATGTGAAAAGGTCTGGTGGGAACCAGTGGGAGGCCAGAGCCTGGCTGCCCTGCTCCCTGCCCTGGCCCACACACTCACTTGCCTCCTCTGAACCTCTGCTCCCCTTTGCCTTGGTGTGAGGTGCCCACTCCAGTCCTCTGCATGGGCGTTGCTCTGGTTTGACCCTTTCCTGCTACCCCATGGGGTTCACTGCTTCCATCCTTCTGCTCTGCCTTTAAAGCTGACTGACAGGGATAAGGGGTAACCAAGTTTCTCCTGCAGCTGGATAAAAGGTCTTGACTATGACAAGCAGGAGACAGATGTTCACTTTAACTCCTTGACTGGGGAAGGCAATTTCAACTGGAGGTTCATCTTCCGCTTCAATTATCTCCCGACTGAGAAGGAGATCACCTACAAGAAAAAAGACTCTGTCTTCTCCATGGAGGAATCAGAGTTTCGGGAACCGGCTGTTCTGGTCCTCCAGGTCTGGGATTATGACAGGATTTCAGCTAATGACTTTCTAGGTATGGTGTTACCTGCTGGAAGTGGGGTGAGTTGTCCCTCACCTTGCTGGACTATTACAGCATTTCCCTGGTATTCAGGTCTCTAAGAAGGGACACTAGGACCATCAGATCAAACTCTTCAGCTCAGCAGTCACCTGGGCTGGTTTTTCACACATGAGCCTAGAGATAGGCACCTCCCCTACACAGACATGTAGTGCTTGCATGCTTGTCCCAGGGCCTTGATGTATTTTTTCAGGGCATGTCACACCACAGGATTTCCAGGTTCTGCTTCCTCACAACCTTTCCAATAAACTTGCTTGTTTTCCCTGCTCTTACTTAGATATGCAGATCTCAAAGTCTGGGCCTAAGAGCAGTTTCCCAGGACCTTATGTTGTGGGCACAGGGACAACCTGTGCGAGACTATTGACAACCTTTGTGAGACTATTGGCTCTTGAGTTGCAGCATCCCATTGCTGGGGGCTCAGAGCTCCCTGGATGCTCTGGTACTTCCCAGTAATCAGACCTGCTGAGCTGGGCATGCAGCAAGGCCTGGTGCTGAAACAGAGCTAGTGGTGATTCCCCCCACATTATGCTAGCACAAATACTGCCGATTCTCTCCCACCTCTGCTGTCATCCCCAAGTTTATCGTGCTCTGTTCAGTTCTTCCTCCCTTCTTCAAATGTTAGCCTCCCTATTAAAAAGCAGCCCCTTTTCCCTACTATCTCTTGGGCATGTTAAAACTCTCCTTTATACATCAACGTTTCATAATGTATTTAAGCAGCTTTACTCCATGAGGCACTTCAGTGGTTCAGCCATGAAGAACTGAGGCACTGAAGAAAACATTAGCAATTCCAATTATTTCTGGCATGTATAATCTCAGGAAGTTCTAGGTAGTAAGGGGCTTCTTCAGTGTTTATTGCAATCTCCTGCCCCAACCAAGGCTAGATGCTCTGTAGGTCAGGTTGCTCCGGACATTTTCTGGGTGGGTTTTGATTATCTCCAATGATGGAATCCCAGCAGCCTTCTGGGACCCTTTTCCTGGCTGCACCCTTCTCACAATTCTCAGGTTTTTTTACTTGCAGCGTTTTGTGTCTGTTGCCTTATGTGCTTTCATTATACATTTCTGAGAAGAGTCAGTTATACCTGCTCTGTAGCTTCCTTTAGGCTGTGAGTGATGCAGAAAGCTCTCCCTCTTGACCTCTCTTCTTTGGGCTGAACATATATATGTCTCTCACCCCTCCTGCTGTGGCACCTACAACAGACTTGACTGTCTCAGCCACTAAACACTAGTTGACACCCTTCTTGTATTGGAGGTCCAAAACTGGCCACTGTATCCAAATGCAGTCTCACTTGGAACTGAGCAGAGAACACTCACATCCCTTGTCTACTTTTGCCAGTACAGACCAGGATGTCGTAAGATAGAATTGTTGCAAGGGCTCAGTGCCAAAGTGGGACAGGAGCTCATTCCAAGCAGAACAGAGGTGCAAGGCCAAACACAAAAATGAACTGAGGCTGTTGCAGATCTAAGACAAACTTGAAACTTATAAAGCATTTATAATTTTAAAGCATTATAATTTTATAATTGTAATTGACATTTCCAGGAATTAGAGAGGAAGATGAGCTTAGACATGTGAGGGGAGCAGGGTGGAACATGGTAAAGGGGTGAAAATAACTCACCATATGAACTCACCAAACAGCCCATATCAAAAACAAGACCTGGGGCTTCTGCCTCTAAATCTCTAACTCATGAGCTAGTCCTTTCTTATGCAGAATTTCAGGTTCTCCATCTGTAAATGTGCAGGGCTCTGCTAGATCATTGCAGCAGCTGGGACCTACTTGTGGCAATTGGGAGCATGGTAGAGACAGCCAAATGTCGTGTGGGGCTGACTTCAGGGTTTTATTATGTCCTCTCCTCTTCCCTGTGCCTGCAGGCTCCATCGAGCTGAAGCTGCATGACATGGTGAGGGCAGCCAAGAGCTCTGAGCATTGCACCATCAAAATGGCCAAGGAGAATGCAACACCTCGCTTCTCCATCTTCCGAAATAAGCGCATGAGGGGCTGGTGGCCCTTCATCAAACTCAGAGATCAAGAAGATGACAAGAGAGAGGAGAGGGAGTACAAGAAGAAAAAGAATAAAAAGTGGAGCAGCTCAGTCAAATCAGAGGATATGGAATTCACAGATCCCAGTGGGAACAAGTACCTCCTGACGGTAAGGTGGTGTCCTGGCACTGGTGAGCACAGCCAGTGTTTTGCGTCTGCCTTGATATGGCAGCCTGTCCTACATGCACACAACCTACAGAGGCAGCAGTGACCCAGCTTATGCAGGATCCCGAAGACTTCTTCCATCTGCCAATCCAGCCCTTCGTCTACCCTGAAGAACCAGCTGCTGTGCCATGCAGGGGTGTCTAACTTCACGTATTCCTATGAGCTTCCCATAGAGCAGTGCCCCATGAGGGGAGCTGTCTGTTTATGAATTTAGTGTTCCTACTGAACCACCCCAGACCATGTGCTCCTTGCTCACTCCTACTCCAAAGCAAGAGGCATATGGCTTCCCTTCAGCCAGTCAGGACTGCAGCAGAAGCAGCAGGTGCCAACTGACCTGGGACAGACTCACTCTTGATGGCCCTGCTACTGGACCAGTGTGTATCCCCAAGGGTGAATTTTGCTCAGTGCCACTGTGGGAGGGTGCAGACAAATCAGGTGGCTGGGGAGTGCATTAAAATACAGTTCCTTGTCTCCAAAAGTTTCTCACCAGGCCACAGTTTCTACTGGCTGTGAAGTAAGACTAGCCAATGGAGAAAAAAGCTCTGCGCCATCTCTAAGTGAAACTGGGAGAAAAATACCAAATTGTGGAAGGGTGTGTGGTCAGCAGGCTGGTCTGTGAAGCAACACATTCAACTGTGGCTCAGATATATTCTTCCTCCAGGGTAAGGTGGAAGCGGAGTTCCAGCTTCTGACTGTGGAGGAGGCTGACAAAAGTCCTGTTGGCTTGGGCCGAAAAGGGCCTGAACCCCTGGAAAAGCCCAAGTGAGTATCTGTATTATCACCTTTAGGATGGATAGACAGTGCTATGTTCTCAGCAGCTGTTTGTATGGAAACTGGGAGTATCGGCTTGTCAGGAAGCCAAGAGCAAGCACTGAGGCTCTGGGTAGTGGGGTCTCCAGGACCAGGACTGCCAGGGTTTCCCAGAGCTCAGGTGGGTCCACAGGACTTGGGGCTGCAGCACCTGCCCCAGGGTTTATCTCAGGAAGATACTCAAGGCAGCTGTGCCATAACACTGTTTGTACAATGGTCAGGTCTGTCTGTGTGAAGGGATCCCTTGTCTACGTGGGTGAAGGACAGCTCTGAGGACATGGGAGCACTGTTCCAAGAGTCCCATCCTGTTGTCTCTAGTATTTCCACAGGCAGTGTGTTTACTGTAGCCCCCGGGTTGATCCTGCCTGGAAGCAGCAGGAGGAGCTGGTGATTCATGAGGGTAGCAGGACACCAAGCAAAAGGGCCAATGTGATGCTCTGTGGCTTGAGCCTGTGTTTATCCATTCTTCTCTCCCTTTTCTAGCCGACCAAAAACAACTTTCAACTGGTTTGTGAATCCTATGAAGACCTTTGTGTTTTTTATCTGGAAGCGGTACAAGAGATACATAATTATGCTGTTCATTATCACTGTTCTGACAATATTCCTGGTTCTTTTGGTCTACACCATGCCTGGATACATCAGTGAGAAGATCATCAATGGATAAATGCTCTCCAGCAGAGGACTACTCAGAGACAGGGGTGATTGTGGCAGGAATCAAGATAGGATCAGAAAGTTTAATGAAACCCTGTGGGTGCAGAGACAGCCTAGAGAGAGAGATCTGCAGAAGTGGGCTTTGTTTTGGCTCTATTTCCTCATGAATAAAAGCTCTTTGGCTACTCTCTCTGATGCTGCTTGTGTTTTGTAGCTGCTTTCTGGACCTGGGGACAACCTGCTTCTTACAGTCCTCACTGCTGCCCCTTTGCCCTTCCTCCCTGAGTAGTACAGCAGCAAGGACTACACTGGGACAGCATGGGGTCATGAGTGTGCATCTGTGTTTGGTGTTGGGCTGATGTAAACTAAATGATACTTGTTCTCAGCACGGTTTCTGGCGCACCAGGGTTCCTGTCATCTGCACAAACAAGCCCTGACATGATCTGATCCCAAGTAGAGGTGTTTCGACCAGGGTTTTGAGATATAGATTCCTTCTGGGATGTGCAGGTGATGCTTAGTGGGACCACAGCATTTCCAAAGAATTTAACTGACTATGCAGTTTTATAGCAAAGGTGCCTGCCTCATGGCCTTTTGAATGGGGCAGGAATAGAGTATGTTTTGGGGACAAAACTGTCTGGGCAGTGCCAGGCAGGTAGATGTGAAGCAGGTGAGGACTCTGGTTGGACATGAAGCCAGAAGTCAGTGTGGGGCAGTGTCCTGGGTTGCAGTGTATTCTATTACCATCTACATGAACTGTTGAAACCAGGTGGGTGGTGTTGCTTGCCTCCTCCCTCCGGACTATCTTCTGTTAATGGGCTCATCAAGGTTTTGCCACATGACTCATAGATAACCCCTTCCGGACTACTATTTACTTTTCTGTTCAGAATTCTGAGGAGTTAGGATAACTCCCTATAAATGTTAAGTTCCTGCATTTGTAGTTATTTCCTCCTGAGTTTTTAGGTACAGATTCCTCCCAGCACTGCTGCACACAGGATACTGGTGAGGACCCAACTATTGGCTCTTCCAACTCTAATTTCCATTGAAGTTGATCTAGGGATATGTTGACATAATGTGAAAGCCTGTTAGTACTAAGTGCAGTATAGATTGTTGTTGTATTAAGGAATGTTGCCCCAACCAAAGGAAAGCCTCTAGCAGAATTCTCAGGCAGCTGGGAGCANAAGGTCCTTCCCATTTCTCCTGAAGTGGATCCCCTGAAAGAGACTTAACATAAACCCAATCCCCTGGTTTCACATTATGAAAGGGTTTATCAGGTGGTGGTGGTTGACAATTAACAACTGTAGTGCGTATTGATTGTAATTTTTGACCTAAATGCTTTACATAATCTATTAAGTAGCTTTGCCCTACCAGAGCCACGCTGTCATTGTGAATCACATTTGTTCCATAGGGCCTTCCATACAGAATTTCAAAGTGACTTAATTTTTCTTTGAGCCGTGGTTTTACCCTAATTCTTAGCAAAGCCATGGGCAGAGCCTGATACCAATATAAATTAGTTTCTTGACAAATTTTGGCTAATTGTTGCTTTATTGAGTGATTCATCTTTTCTACTTGTCCATTTGCCTGAGGTCTGTACGGTGTATGTAACTGCCAGTGTATGCCCAGTAGATGACTCACTCCCTGCACTACCTGGGCTACAAAGTGTGTTCCCCTATCAGAATTAATTTCCCTAGGTTCCCCAAATCATGGGATAATTTCCTGTATTAAAGCTTTAGCAACTTCTCTAGCTTTATTTGTTCTACAAGGGAAAGCTTCCAGCCAACCTGAGAAAGTGTCTGTGAGGACTAAAAGGTACTTGTATCCCCCTTTCCTAGGTAATTCAGAAAAGTCAACTTGCCACACACCCCCTGGTAAAACTCCTTTAGTGACTGTCCCTGTGTTTAGCCTAACAGTGGTATTAGGGTTGTTTTTAAGACAGATTTCGCAAGTGGAAGTTACGTCCTCGATTGTCTCCTTTAATTTCGATGCTGTCACTCTGTCTTTTAAACGGTGATGTAAAGCATCAACTCCCCAATGTGTCTTAGAATGTTCACTTTGGATAAATAATTTTAGTAGTTTTCTGGGTATGATGATAAGATTCTCTATCCTAGCCCACCCATCAGATCCTATTTGTCCCTCCCCTTCTTGTATCCAATTTAAATCATCAGTGTCCTATGGTGGGGGTTTTTCACCCATGAGGATGGTAGAAGGGATTAGAGCTAGGGCTTGAATTTGAACCTCACTGGCCACTGCCTTTGCTGTTTTGTCTGCCATAGCATTTCCCAGTTCAGGGATAGTGTTCCGCTGGGAGTGCCCTTTACAATGCATTATAGCCACAGTTGCTTCCAGCAACTGTACGATTTCAATAGCATGCTTGATTTCTTTCCTCTGTGAGGTTAATAAATCCCTTTCTTTCCAAATGGCTCCGTGAGCATGTACCACCCCAAACGCATACCTCGAATCAGTTCAAATGTTGATAGGTTTTCCTTCGGCTAATGCCAAGTCTCGAGTCAGGGCTATTATCTGGGCCTTTTGAGCTGATGTCCCCACAGGTAATGGTTTTGCCTCAATGACTGAGTCTGTGGTTGTGATTGCACACCCAGCAAGCTGCTTACCTTGACATAACTGCTCTCATCAGTGAACCAGTTTCCTCATTTTCTAACGGAGAGTCCTTTAGGTCTGGGTGGCTGGAGTAAACTGCCTCCATGGTTTCAATGCAGTCATGCTGTACGGGCTCCTCAGTAGCTTTGCCCTGGAGGTAAGATGCTGGATTTAAAATGTTAGTTACTTGGATACTCATGTGCTCCAATTCTGCTAGGTCAGCCTGGTATTTGAGAAAGTGAGATAGGGTTAACCAGTCATTTCCTTTTTGTGTGAGCACTGCTGACACTGTATGAGAGACCAAAACAGTCATCTGCTGGCCCAGCGTGAACTTGTGAGCTTCCTCTGTGTTCAGGATCACAGCTGCCACTGCACGCAGGAAGGCGGGCCATCCTTGGCTGACCACGTCCAGCTGCTTGGAGAAATAAGTCACTGGCCTTTTGTATGGTCCCAGCTTCTGCGCCAAAAGTCCCAGTGCCAGTCCTTGCCTCCCATGTGAGAACAACAGAAAAGGTTTAGTGACATATGGTATGCCCAATGCCGGGGCTTGCATTAACTCACGTTTCAGAGTTACAAATGCGTTATTAGTCTCTGGTGTCCAGCATAGGTGAGTTCCCCATGTCTCCTTTAGGAGTTGGTATAAAGGTTTCACAATGAGTCCATAGCTGTAGATCCATAATCTACACCATCCTGTCATTCCCAGAAAAGTTCTCAGTTCTTTGATTGTAGTTGACCGGGGCATTTGACAAATTGCCTCCTTCCTGCTATTTCCCAAGACTCTCTCTCCTCCTGCCAGTTGATACCCCAGATATATAACTTTCTGGAGGACTAGCTGA